>BOPN01007885.1:42500-47500 GCA_017312705.2 Penaeus japonicus | reverse complement strand
CAACCACTATAATCATAATCTTTATCACCATCATCCTTATTATTGTTTTTATAATTATCATTACTATAATAATCGTTCTATTATCGATATTATTATCATAAACTGTGGTACAAGAATGTATTTTCTCTTTGTACCGCGTGACTTACACCTAATATGGAATTAATTGAGTTATTTGATAAATTATGTAATTGATTAATTTAGTTATTTTTCGTATTTTAGGATCTTGTTACCTTTATAAGACTTAATAACGGTATTGATTTGAGTTCTGTGTATTGTTTGTATAGGATAGTATTTAACGTCTTGATAGTGCCTTTAGTTTGGCAACCGTTTTTACGATATTTTAATTCGTTGATGTCTATGTTTCGTAAAGCTTGTTTTTATGGCATTTGTTTTATTCTTTGGTGTGATAAATTTGATATATAAATTTGTAGTCTATTATTGTTACATTTGCTATCCCTTGGCACTTGATGGGCAGCCAGTCAGACGTTTGTCTTCTTTTATTTATCCCCTATCGATCCCTTTGCCTCCTATGCTTGACCTTGTGTGGGAATCAAGAGTCAGTAGTGTCAGTAGTTATGCATATGCAATTAGGGAGGCATGGAAACCATACTTTAAACAACTATTCACGCTATATATAAATGTAACTGTCTTCATTTGAATGTCGCGTCATTTGAATGTCGCGCCAGCATTACCCATAAGTCTGTGCGTGAGAGGCAGTCTCTCCCTGTTCTCCTCTGTAAACACCTTGTCAAGTTTTGCGTAATAAACCTGCTGGCTAACCCTCATCTTTGACTGTCCAACGTATGCATAAGGAACATACATACAGACCTTTCTCTCTCTCTCTCTCTCTCTATCTATCTCTCTCTCTCTCTCTCTCCCTCTCCCTCCCCCTCTCCCTTCCTTATCCCCACCACTCACCCCTCACCCCTCCCTCCCTCCCTCACCTCTCACCTCCCCCTCTCACGCCACAGGCAAGCAGTTCGACCTCAAGCACCCAAAACTACAGGAATTCGAGAGCATTATCAACGAGGCAATCCAGTTCAGCACCGCGTCTGCTATTCCCGATTTCCTGCCGTGGATCAACTATGTCCTTCCTTACTTCGTACGGAGGCGGGTCTTCAAGCTGGATTTGGCTGTGGATTTGAAAGTCAAGTTCATGGATTATTTCGGGGTGAGTCTGGCTTTGCTGGGATTATGCTGGGGGCTGTGTGGCGAGAATACTGCTATAGGGATGTTTATGTGGCGAGAATATTGTCATAGGGCTGTGTATGTGGCGAGAATATTGCCATAGGGCTGTGTATGTGGCGAGAATATTGCCATAGGGCTGTGTATGTGGCGAGAATATTGCCATAGGCCTGTTTATGTGGTGAGAATATTGCCATAGGGCTGTTTATGTGGCGAGAATATTGCTATAGGGCTGTTTATGTGGCGAGAATATTGCCATAGGGCTGTGTATGTGGCGAGAATATTGCCATAGGCCTGTTTATGTGGTGAGAATATTGCCATAGGGCTGTTTATGTGGCGAGAATATTGCTATAGGGCTGTTTATGTGGCGAGAATATTGCCATAGGGCTGTTTATGTGGCGAGAATATTGCTATAGGGCTGTTTATGTGGCGAGAATATTGCCATATGGCTGTTTATGTGGCGAGATTCTATGAAGGGTTTACGTGTACCTATGTATCGATCAGTCTAACTCTATTTTTATGTATTGTATCTCTTCCCCCTCCTGGGATCCTAATCACCCCCTCCCTCCACTTCCCTCCTTCAGGAATGGATCGAGGACCACAGGAGGACCTTGGACCGTGAGAACCCGAGGGACCTGATCGATGCCTACCTCTTGGAGATGGAGGAGGAACAGGGCAAGGCAGAGGCCTTCCGCAGCGGTGAGGAGGTCTTATTTTACTTACATACTTACCCTCGTACCTGTTTTGAATACAAAACGACCTATTATACCTTCCTGCAAACCTTCCTACTTACTTTACCTTCCTACATTCCTATCTATTTTACCTACCTACATACCTACTTATTCATACCTACCTATTTTACTTGCATACTTACCTTCGTACTTGTTTTACCTACCTATTATACCTACTTATTTAACTTGAATACAAATCTACCTATTTTAAATTCCTATGAACCTTCCTACTTACTTTACCTTCCTACATACCTATCTATTTTACCTATATACATACATACTTATTTTATTTGAATACAAACCTACTTACTTTACCTTCCTACATACCTATCTATTTTACCTATCTACATACCTACTTATTTAACTTGAATACAAACCTACCTATTTTAGCTTACTACACACCTACCTATCTTACCTACATACTTACCTTCGTACCTGTTTTACCTACCTATATACCTACTTATTTAACTTGAATACAAACCTACCTATTTTGCCTTCCTGCTAACCTTCCTACTTACTTTACCTTCCTACATACTTATATATTTAACCTACCTACATACTTATTTAACCTGTTATATACCTACCTACCTGTTTTAACGACCAACATTCCAATCTATTTATCGATCTTAACCCACCCACCCCTCTCCCTCCCTCCCTCCCTCCCTCCCTCCCTCCCTCCCTCCCTCCAACCCTTCCTCCCTCCCTCCTCCCTCTTCTCCCTCCCTCTCTTCCCCCCTCCCCCCTTCTTCTCCCTCCCTCCCATCCCTCCCTCTCTCCCTCCTTCTCCCTTCCTCCCATTCCTCCCTCCCTCTCTCCCTCCTTCTCCCTTCCTTCCATCCCTCCCTCCCTCATCTCTCCCTCTTCTCCCTCTCTTCCAGACAGGGACCTGTTCATCTTGATCCTGGACCTGTACTTCGCCGGCAGCGAGACCGTCGCAAACACACTGACCTTCATGATCTTCTACTTGGCTGCGCATCCCGACGTCCAGAGGAAGCTGCAGGACGAGATCGACCAGGTTCTGCCCGAGGGGACTCTGCCATCGATGGAGGATAAGATACGGTTTGTGGGCGGTTTTGATTTTGTGCTGTGTTGTGTGTTGTGTTGTGTGGTGTGTGTGTGTTGTGGTGTGTGTGTGTTGTGGTGTGTGTGTGTTGTGGTGTGTGTGTGTTGTGGTGTGTGTGTGTTGTGGTGTGTGTGTGTTGTGGTGTGTTGTGTTGTGTGTGTGTTGTGTTGTGTTGTGTTGTGTGTGTGTTGTGTTGTGTTGTGTTGTGTTGTGTTGTGTTGTGTTGTGTTGTGTTGTGTTGTGTGTGTGTGTGTGTGTGTGTGTGTGTGTGTGTGTGTGTGTGTGTGTGTGTGTGTGTGTGTGTGTGTGTGTGTGTGTGTGTGTGTGTGTGTGTGTGTGTGTGTGTGTGTGTGCTACCGGTTCTTGTCATAACACGAACGAGCTTCTCGTTTTTCTCGCTTCGTTTTTTTTGCTTTTGTTCTGGTTGCTACGAAATATACAATACGCTAACGATGGTTGGGTTGTTGATCTATTAAGTGTTATCACCATCATCATCACCGTCACCATGAGTGCCATCCTCCTCCTCCTCCTCATCATCATCATCATCATCATCATCACCATCACCATCACATCAATCACTATCACCAAACTCACCACCCTCACCCTCACCCTCACCACCACCACCATCACCACAAACCCACACCCTCATCCACACCATACTCACTCAACAACACGGACTACCCCAGCCCCAACCATTGCACCGAACCATGCATTGCAGGTTGCCATACACCGAGGCAGTCATCCACGAGACCCTCCGAAGATCCAGCGTGGCAGCGTTGGGCGTGCAACACGTGGCGATGAGCGACACCACCCTGGGGCCCTATTTCATCCCGAAGGTGAGTCCGAGCGCTGCTCTGCGTCCGTGAGGATTGCGATTTGCAACACCTCGGTGGTCTGTCAACGACGCCATGTCAGTGACTCGATTGATAATATTCTGTAAAATGACACCGTGTCAACGACTCAACTGACACTATATTCAGTTAAGCGACACCATGTCAACGAATCAACTTGCAGTATTCAGCAAAGCGACACCACACCACCTCCCCAACCAAACACGACACCCCAAACCCTAAAACAGCACCCTACCAACTAATCCACCATACCCCCCCCCCCCCCCCCACAGGGCACCATACTGAACACGAACATCAACGCCGTGCACCACGACCGCCGCTACTGGGACGACCCGGAAAAGTTTTCGCCCGAGCGCTGGCTGGACGACCAAGGGAAGTTCGTCGCCAGGAAGGACGGGTTCATGCCCTTCAGCATCGGTAGGAGGGGGGTTGGGGTGGGGTGGGATGGGGGGTGGGGGTGGGCTTATTGTTCTTTTGTTTTTCGTTATAATGATAATGATTATAGTAATGATTATGATAATGATGGTGATAATGTTTTATTATTATTATTATAAAATGGATTTCAATATTTCCCTTATAACTATGCTAAACCCCCATTTATCACATAATCACGATGATCACACGGACGATAGCAACTATACTACAACCGCTATTGCAACCACCACAACCACTACCACCACAACCACAACCACAACCACCACAACCAACACTCCAACCATACCAACCATACCTGATGGAAAGCCCCTTCCTCTTTCTCCACGCCAGGCAAGCGCGTGTGCCTGGGAGAAGCCCTGGCCAGGATGGAGCTCCTGATCATGACCGCGGCCATATTCCAAGCCCTGTCTGTGACCTCGCCTCCGGAGGGTCAGGTCGACTCCTCGCCTGACCCCGTCAACCCCTTCGGTCACATCCCCAGGAAGGAGAAAGTGGTGTTCTCTCTCCGGTCTTGAGGGAGGGAGGGTGGATGGGTGGGTAGGTGGGGGATGGGGTGGGTTTGTGGGTGGGTGAGAGGGTGGGTGGGTGGGTGGGTAGGTGGGGGATGGGGTGGGTTTGTGGGTGGGTGAGAGGGTGGGTGGATGGGTGGGTGGGTAGGTGGGTAGGAGAGAGGGAGGGAGGGAAGGAGGGAGGGAGGAAGGAAGAAAGGAAGGAAGGAAGGAAGGGAGGGAGGGA
>BOPN01007884.1:32500-37500 GCA_017312705.2 Penaeus japonicus | reverse complement strand
AGAGGACGGAGGAGAGACACAGTAGGGAGGGGGAGGGGGAAGGAGCTATTAAGTTGTATAAATATAAATATCTATCTATAAATCCATTTATCTACCTATCTATCTATCTATCTATCTATATATATATATATATGTGTATATATATATATATATATATATATATATATATATATATATATATATATATATATATATATATATATATATATATATATATATATATATAATGCTCGATATCAGCAGATAAATAGATGAATAGACCGATAAGATAGATAGCTAGAGAGATACAGACTGGGAGACGAAGAGGGAAAGAACGAGAGAAGAATGCAAGACGAGGAAGGCGAAACACTAACAACTACAAAGGCGTGGCTTGGCAAGGAGGCAGGGGAGGGGGTTGGGAGGACGAGGAGGGGGGGATGAAAGGGAAGGAGGAACAGGGAAGGGAGAGGGAGGGGGGGGGGGCAAGGAGGCAGGAGAGCAGAAGGCGCTCGACAGGGGACGAGGGGAAAGGAAGATAGAGAGATAGATAAAGGAAAGAGAAAGCTGTATAGATGGGTAGATATACATATATATATATATATATATATATATATATATATATATATATATATATATATATATATATATATACACACACTCACACACACACACACACACACACACACACACACACACACACACACACACACACACACACACACACACACACACACACACACACACACACACATATATATATATATATATATATATATATATATATATATATATATATATATATATATTTCTCATTTATTGGTCTTGTGTTTTGTAATCATTTTAGTTTGTGTTTTTTACTGGTTATAACTCGCTTTTATTTTTATTGATATTTTCTCGTTAACCTTTTATCATTCTTATATCACCATTTTTATAAGTGTCGTTTAACTATTTTTACGGTGTTAACTACCTTTTAGTAATATTTATCTTTTATTTAGCCTTTTTACTTGTTTGAACCATTGTTACTTTAAATTGTTTTTAGCTAATCTGCTTTGTATTAACGGTTCTTTTTTGTCTATTTTTAGCACTGATGATGAAGTTAGTAAACTTCGAAACGTTTGAGTAATAAAGATGATGTACGTAGCTGCGCTGGTGTTACTTTTCCCGAAAGGAAAATCACTCGCTGACTTATATATATATATATATATATATATATATATATATATATATATATATATATATATATATATATATATATATATATATATATATATATATAGAGAGAGAGAGAGAGAGAGAGAGAGAGAGAGAGAGGGAGAGAGAGAGAGAGAGAGAGAAAGAGAGAGAGAGAGAGAGAGGGCCGAGTGGGCAAGGAAAGACATCAAGGCAACAAGAGGGCGAGTGGGCAAGAAAAGACATGAAGGCAACAAGAGGGCAAGTGGGCAAGGAAAGACATCAAGGCAACAAGAGGGTCGAGTGGGCAAGAAAAGACATCAAGGCAACAAGAGGGCGAGTGGGCAAGAAAAGACATCAAGGCAACAAGAGGGCGAGTGGGCAAGGAAAGACATCAAGGCAACAAGAGAGTCGAGTGGGCAAGAAAAGACATCAAGGCAACAAGAGGGCCGAGTGGGCAAGGAAAGACATCAAGGTAACAAGAGGGCCGAGTGGGCAAGAAAAGACATCAAGGCAACAAGAGAGTCGAGTGGGCAAGGAAAGACATCAAGGCAACAAGAGGGTCGAGTGGGCAAGGAAAGACATCAAGGCAACAAGAGGGCCGAGTGGGCAAGGAAAGACATCAAGGCAACAAGAGGGCCGAGTGGGCAAGGAAAGACATCAAGGCAACAAGAGAGTCGAGTGGGCAAGGAAAGACATCAAGGCAACAAGAGGGCCGAGTGGGCAAGGAAAGACATCAAGGTAAGAAGAGGGCCGAGTGGGCAAGGAAAGACATCAAGGCAACAAGAGGGCCGAGTGGGCAAGGAAAGTCATCAAGGTAACAAGGCCGAACATCGTAGGCACGGCAACTAGGTAGGCAAGGCGAGGGTTGATACGCCCGACCAACAGCTAAATGAATCTTCCCGGAGAAACTCAGACACATTAGCATATGTCGAGTGTGGGGGGAGGGAATTAAGGTGGACGGGGGGGGGGGGGGAAGGGAGAGGGTAGGAGGAGGGGGGGAAGGGGGGGGGGGGGAAGGCCGAGGGTAGGAGGAGTGGCGGAAGGGGGAGGAGAAGAAGAGGATGGAAAAGGAAGGGGAAGAAAAGGATAAGAGAATCGTAATTGATCTATATACACACACGCCATTTCCAAGTGTTTAGCTCATATATTTTTTTTCCCGCCAGGTTTGTGCTGTGTTAGTTATGTTTGTATATTTCAAATAATGAACGGCTGTTATACAATGCTAATCATGGCAAAGGGAAGAGAGCTCTGCGGCGGAGGCTTCAAGATGACGTCACCGATATTACCCTAGGTTAGTGGGGATTACCTGCGTTAATATGTCGAGTATTGATCCGCTGTGAGTAGTATTGACCTGCCTAACACGCTAAGAATCTGCGTTTAGAATTCATATACTACTAACTCAGGTCACGGGTGAGGGGTCGTCCACGACCTAAGATCCCTCGTGTTAAGACAAAGAGCAGTTACCTGATTGGGTGACCGATCAGTGCGAAATGGACACGGATTAAACAGCGGACGATCAGCCAAAAGGACATATATATATATATATATATATATATATATAATATATATATATATATATATATATATATATATATATATATATATGTATATATATATATAAATATATGTATATATATATATATATATATATATATATATATGTATATATATATATATATATATATATATATATATATATATACATATATATATATATATATATATATATATATACATATATGTATATATATATATATATATATATATATATATATATATATATATATATATATATATATATATATATATATATATATATATATTGCACAGTGACCAGTGAGTGATGGAAATGACTCGGGTGGAGTCATAACTGGACATCGGATTAAAATGATTAGAGATTATGCTAATCCGACGATGCGATATGATCAGCCACCAGATGATAGATTCTTCTCCAAAGATGACAGGGAGTGAGAGTCAGGAGTGGGCTGCGGGGGTGGGGGTGGGAGGGGTGGGGTGGGGGGTGGGGTGATGCACGTCAAGCGAGGCTGGGAAACGTATCGACGCACTGGATGGAATCGTCGCTTGCAAACTCTCGTATCTATTAGCCTTTCTCGAATGCTGAAGCAGAAGACAATTAAATTTCCAAATCGCGGGAACTTAAAAGCTCGCACGACCCAATCAGGCGACCAATCACAGATCCATCCAGTCAGACGCCGCCACGTTGAAGCCACGACAGTAGCAGGAGAGGATACAAGCCCAAAATATATTTGCAGCACGTAAAATAATGGTACTTTCAGATGTGTAATCATTTATCTATTTATTCATTTACGCTCTCTCTCTTTTATTATTATTATTATCTCTCCACTCCTCCATTTCCTCCTTCCTTTCCCTTCCTCCCTTCCTTTCCTCCCTCCCCTTTTTTCCCTCCCTCCCTCCCTCCTTCTTTTCTTTCCCTCCATTCCCTCCCTCTTTCCTTTCCCTACCTCCCTTCCTCCTTCCATACCCACCTTCTTTCCTTTCTCTCCTTCCCTCCCTCCTTCCACTCCCTCCCTTCCCTCCCTCCCTTCTTCATATCTATTCCTCCTTCCTTTCCCTCTCTCCCTTCCCTCCTTCCCTACTTTCTTTCCCTCCCTCCTTCCTATCCCTTTCTCCTTCCCTCCATTCCCATCCTTCCCTCCTATCCCTCCCTCCCCCCCTCCTCCCACACCCCCCCTCCTTCCCTCCCATCCCTCCCTCCCTTCCTCCTCCCACACCCACTCTTCCTCCCTCCCTCCCTCCCTCCCATACTCCCCTGTGATAGGGGGTAGGGGGGAATGGTAAGGGTGGTGGGGGTGGGAGTGGTGAGGGTGGTGGTGGTAGGGGGGTGAAAGTGGTGGGAGTGGGAGTGGTAAAGGTGAGGGTGGTGGGGGGGGGGGTGAGGGTGGGAGCGGGAGTGGTGGTGGTGGTGGGAGTGGTGAGGGTGGTGGGGGTGATGGTGGGGGTGGGTGGTGGTGGTGGGAGTGGTGAGGGTGGTGGGGGTGATGGTGGGGGTGGGTGGTGGTGGTGGGAGTGGTGAGGGTGGTGGTGATTGTGGTGGGGATGATGGTAGTGGTGGTGGCGGTTGTGGTGATGACGGTATTTGTGAAGGTGGTGGTGGTAATAGTGGTGGTGATGATGATGATAATAATAATAGTTTTGGTGATGATGGTAACGATGTTAGTAATGCTTCACAGCGACGGCGATGGTAGTGATGCTGTTAATTAATGGCTATGAAGAAAAGAATGATGATAAGTCACGCCGATAAGAATGACGGGATAAAAAGAACCGCGGAAGAGACGCAAGGATTTCGATTCGGAAACCATCTTTAAGACAAGCAGATGGGAAAAGGGGGGCCGCGGGGGGGGGGGGGGGCGTGATATAATCCTGATAAGGATAAGAATAAAAAGGGTAAGACTAATGACCAGAATAAGAGTACTACTGATATTAATGGTGAAGACGATGATGATGATGATGAGGGTAATCAGGATCATGATGATGATAATAATAATGATAATAATAATGATAATAGTAATAACAATAATAATAATAATAATGACAATAATTACGAGGATATTAATAATAACAATGACCAGGAGGATAATGATAATAATAATATATATGATGGCGATAGGTTAATAACAATAATATGAAACGATGGTAATGATAATGATGATGATAGTAACAATTATAATGATTACAAAAATAATAAAAAGGATGATAAAAAAAAGAAAAAATCACTATGACTACTACTACTACGCCTACCAGGTCCTATTCCTATCCACAAGGGAATAAGGTCAATTTTCCGGGCGTGAAAGTTGCACACATTCTTG
>BOPN01007884.1:20000-22500 GCA_017312705.2 Penaeus japonicus | reverse complement strand
GCTGGATCCTTCGCTTTTTTTTTGTTTTTTTGTTTTTTTTTTGTTTTGTTTTGTGTGTGTGTGTGTGTGTGTGTGTGTGTGTGTGTGTGTGTGTGTGTGTGTGTGTGTGTGTGTGTGTGTGTGTGTGTCCGGCCTCTGTTTTCTTTTTTCTTTTTTGTTTTCTTGTTTGATGTTTTCGGTCTGTTTTCATCAATTTCGTTTTTCTTCTTTTCTTTATTGTCTGATTTCTACATTTTTCTATGCTTTCGTAATTTTCTGCCTTGCATGATTGTTCTCTTCCGCTCAGCCTCTACTTAATGCAAAGTCTATGACTCTTCTTTCTTTCCCTTTCCCTTCTCTATCTCTCTCCTTTTTTCCTTCCCACTCTCTCTCTCCCCTTTCGTCCCTCCCATTCTCTCTCCCTCCCCTTTCTTCCCTCCCATTCTCTCTCTCTCTCCCCTTTCTTCCCTCCCATTCTCTCTCTCTCCCCTTTCGTCCCTCCCATTCTCTCTCTCTCCCCTTTCTTCCCTCCCATTCTCTCTCTCTCTCCCCTTTCTTCCCTCCCATTCTCTCTCTCTCTCCCCTTTCTTCCCTCCCATTCTCTCTCTCTCCCCTTTCGTCCCTCCCATTCTCTCTCTCTCCCCTTTCTCCCCTCTCCCTCTCTCTCCTCTCTCTCTCTCTCTCTCTCTCTCCTTTCTTCCCTCCCATTCTCTCCCTCTCTCCCCTTTCTTCTCTCCCATTCTCTCTCTCTCTCCCCTTTCTTCCCTCCCATTCTCTCTCTCTCTCCCCTTTCTTCCCTCCCATTCTCTCTCTCTCTCTCTCTCCCCTTTCTTCCCTCCCGTTCTCTCTCTCTCCCCTTTTTTCCCTCCCGTCCTCTCTCTCTCTCTCTCCCCTTTCTTCCCTCCCGTCCTCTCTCTCTCCCCTTTCTTCCGTCCCGTTCTCCCTCTCTTCCCTTTCTTCTCTCCCATCTCTCCTCCCACTCCGTACAACACACACACACACACACACACACACACACACACACACACACACACACACACACACACACACACACACACACACACACACACACACACACACATACAAACAGTTGCAAACATGCAACCAAGCCTCCGAGCGCGCAAACCCACCTCGCGGAACCAATCGGCCGCTCGCAGATTCTTCGCATTCCGGCCCCCAGCGGATTCTCGTCTCGCGCAAGTTCCGAGATCGGCGATGATTCTCCGGTAAGACCTCCCCCCCTCCCCCCTCCCCCTCCCCCCTCTAGAGCTTCCTCTCCCCCCTCCCTCCCCTCTCCCTCCCCCTTCCCTGGCTGGTGAAGATGTTCCCAGCGTGCGCCTCCCCCTCCAACCCCCCACCCCCCACCCCCTCGGCTTGCGGGAATCTTATCGTGTCCTTTGGATCGCTTTCGGCGGCGCCTTCAGGGGGCGTGTGCGCGTGTGTTAAGGGCGTAGATACCTTGAGGATGGTGCTTTTTCTCTGGGGGTGGGGGAGGAGAAGAAACGAGCGGGGATAGGGCAAAAAAAAAAAAAAAAAAAAAAATGCACCGCTAAATGAAGTCTCGAAGCGGCGAAGCGGAGCGGCTCGTGTGCTACGTGTTCCGTCTGCGACCCGTGACACGAGCGACGCGTCACGGAACCTCGTCACGGAAGCGCTCGTCACGTGAACGGCGAACCACGTGCTCTGCTTCGATCATATGTAACAGCGCCGTCACTCCGGTCCGTCTCCGCTACCTCCTCCTCCTCCTCCTCCTCCTCCTCCTCCTCCTCCTGTTCCCCTTTTTTTCTCTTCTGATTATCTTCTTCCTCCATCTCCGCCCTGTTTCATCACCTCCTCCTCCTCCTCCTCCTCCTGTTCCCCTTTTTTTCTCTTCTGATTATCTTCTTCCTCCATCTCCGCCCTGTTTCATCACCTCCTCTTCTTCCTCCTCCTTCTCCTTATCAGTGTCTCCCTCCTCCTCCACTTCTACTTCCACCGTCATTTTCTCCAGTACTTCCTCTCCTTCCTCCTCCTCCTCCTACTTCTTCTCTTCCTCCCCCTCCTCATTCTACTACTACTCTACTTCCTCCTCCCTCTCCTCCCCCACTCCTCCTCCCTCCTCCCCCACTCCTCCTCCCTCCTCCTCCTTTTTTATCATCTGAATCATCATCTTAATATATATTTTTTCTGAGAATAACTTTATTTTTGATTACTTAGCCCTGATGTTTATAAGATTTTCCTTGAGCCCTAACTGAGCTACTTTAAAATGAAACGTGAAATACAAATTTAGCTGTTCAGAAATGCGGAAAGTAGAAAAATCACCATTTCATAATTAGCATTTGAGAAAAGCAAACAAACAATTACCCGTCATGACAAAAGCTCCAATTACACCGGAATATAATAATCATAATGATGAAAAAAACACAGTAATCACGCCGACCTCATCTATTGTTCCTTCGTAAGTACTGTATATCTATATCAAAAAGTGCTCTAATAACTCCCTTCCCCCTACCCCTCCCCCTCCTTCTCTCCCTCCCTCCAA
>BOPN01007884.1:12500-15000 GCA_017312705.2 Penaeus japonicus | reverse complement strand
CTCTCATTATACCCAGACTCGTTCCCTTAATATTTCCCCTGAGGGCGCGGTGGTCGAGGGACCGCCCACGCCCACCACACTCCCCATCACCCTCCTGCTCATCACTTACCCTGGGGAGTCTGAAGGCAGGAAGGTGATTGCAGGGCCCCTCAAGTGCGTGCGAATACTTACGTAATTGCTTACATACGTACACGCATACATACATACATACATACATGCTGTACATACATATATGCATACATACAAACATACATACATACATATATCTTTATCTATATTTATAGATAGGTATATATATATATATATGTATATATATATATATATATATATATATATATATATATATATATGCATATAAATATATATTGATATATAGATGTAGATATAGATAAATATTCATACATACATGCATATACTCATATATATGATGAGGATGATAATGACGAGAATTATAATGAAAATAATGATTATACTACTACTACTACTCTACTAATGATAATGATAATGATAGTGATAATAATGATGATAAAAATAACGATTATATTGATAATGATATTAGTGATAATGATGAAAATAGTTATGATGATAGCAATAATAATAATGATAATGATAATAATGCTAATAATGCTAATAATAATATTCACTAATCATCATCATAACAGTAATAAGGATAAAAAATATTTGTAACATAAATGATAACGATGTTGATAAGGACAATATAAACTATAACTTATAATGGGGAAGGGGGGAGGGAGATAAGGGATGAAAAAAGGAAGAGAGAGAGGGAGAAAGGGGGTAAAAAGAGAATGGGAGAGGGATACGAAGAGGGGGCGGATGGAAAGAGATGAGGGGAGGGGAAAGAGATGAAGGGAGGGGAAAGAGATGAGGAAGGGGAGAGAGATGAGGGGAGGGGAAAGAGATAAGGGAGGAGAAAGAGATGAAGAGAAGGGAAAGAGATGAGGAAGGGGAGAGAGATAAGGGAGGGGAAAGAGATGAGTGGAGGGGAAGGGGATGAGGGAAGGGCAAAGCGATGAGGGGAGGGGAAAGAGATGAGGAAGGGGAAAGAGATGAGGGGAAGGGAAAGAGATGAGGGGAGGGAAGGGGGAGTTGGCAGAGGGGAACACAAGAGACCGAGGAGGGGAAGGGGCAGGCGAGACGGGTGTCAAGTAAGAGCCGGAGACGTCCGCTTTTGCCCCAAAGACCAAATGTCATTAATGGCGATTCAGGGCCGCGCCTTCCGGACTTTCTGATGCATCGCGTTTTTTCATTTCCATTTTTGGCTTTCATCTCCACTTTGTACTGATGGTTTCTCTATGATTATGCCCTGCTTCTCCGGTTGTTATTTCCCCCCCCCCCCCCGGTCGAGAGATAAACAGAGGTAGATTTGCAGACAGATCAGTCGACTCTAATGGTTAATTCAACACGCACTGAATAGACTCTGCCGTGGACCCAATGACCGCACCCGATGCTGGCCTTGTATCCTCCCCCCTCCCCCTCCTTCCCCCTCCTCCCGCCGCTAAGCCCCTTCCCCTCCCCCTCCCCCTCTCCTCTCCCCGACCTCTCCCCCCTCCCCCGCATTGTTTAACTACTACCCCCCTTCCCCCGCCCCTCCTTCTGCCTGTCTGCTTTCATCTCTCTCACTCGGTCCGCCTTCTATCTCAAACTTAATGTTTTGGTTCTTCTTGCTGTTACCACGCCCACTCGCCACGCCCCCTTTTCCTCCTTTCTTCTAGCATGCTCTCTCTTCCATCGCCATCTCTGCAGGACACCTTTTTCTCCGCCCTCTTCACTCTGGCCACCTATCATGCCCATTTCACTCCGCCTACTCATCACGCCCTGTTTCATTCCGCCAAATTTCACTCCACCCACTCACCACACCCTATTTCATTCCGCCCCATTTCACTCCGCCCACTCGCCACACCCTATTTCATTCCGCCAAATTTCACTCCACCCACTCACCACACCCTCCCAAACCCCTTCTCCCTTCCCCTCTCCTCGCCAACTCCACTTATCATCTTATTCTACTCTCTTCTTTCTCCTCTTCTCTTTCTCTCTCTTCGTTTCTTTCTCTTTCTCTCCTTCTCTTCCACTGCACACACGCAGGTGCTATCAGCCCGGAACAGCCCCTCTGCACGTGTCATCCTCACCGCTACGTTCACGCACGAAAAACAACCTTGTCGCCACGGCCATAAATCTAACAGTCTTTGGAGTGGCGTGTGTGCAAGCTGCTGCACTCCAGGAGGTGCCATGTACGTGCATGTGGATCTTGGTGCACATGACCTTACATGTCTATTCTCCGGAAGATAGATTGCGTAAATTGTAGCCTTGATGTATTGCCACCGGAGTGAGGATTAGATTCAGGTTGTTGTGGGGAAGGTCAAGGAAGAGAAATGGGAGGTTTTAGGCATAATGAACATATGATTACTCATAGACACGGACACACACACACAGATGTGCAAACACACACACACACACACATCTACATACTCAAATAAGTATG
>BOPN01007884.1:0-10000 GCA_017312705.2 Penaeus japonicus | reverse complement strand
GATAATAATGATGATAGTTGTAATAGCGGTGATAATAATGGCAATAATAATGATAAAAAAGATGTTAATAAGAGTAATGATAGGCATAAAAAATAAATAATAACGATAAAATGAATAATAAATTATCCATTCGTTCATAGTATTATCTTCTTTTTCTTATTTTCTTGGATTTACTATCATCGTTGTGTGTTTTTTGTCTTGTCAGCGGAAGTTTTAGTTTAATCTTTCTATTAAACGCCTGAGGGAGTTTAGATTTTCATTACTTGTTAATAGGCATTTTCTCTCCTAAAGGAGCAATGGCAGAGGCGGCGGAAGACACGCAGCTTCTTAAGTGAGGAAAAGGAGAGGAAAGGAGAAAGGGAAAAGGAGAGGAAAAGGAGAAGGGAAAAGGAGGGAATGGAGTTATAAGAGAGGGAATTATGGACGTGGAAACAATTGGAGTACACACACACACACACACACACACACACACACACACGCACACTTCTTAGCTAACTCTCTACATGCCTTGTGACGTCACACTCCAATCACGTGGTCGAGGACATGTGTCTCTCGCGATGTATGGCGAAGCAAGTTATGTAGATCGTTTACATCATGAGCCCACACGTGCTTTATGCTAATTAGATGTCTCGTGCTCTCCCTCCTCCTTCTGTTCTAATTCCTACTCCTCTTCTTTCTTTTTATCCATCTTCAGCTTCCCTTCCTACTTCTCTTCCACCTCCGTTTCCCTTTCTCCTTCTATTCAACGCCCCCTCTTCTACTTTCCCTTCTCCCCTCCCTTCCTCCCTCTCCATTTCTTCCTCCATTCCCTTCTCCATCTCCCTTCACACCCTCCACCTTGCTCCCTCCCCTTTTTCTCCAACTCCTAAGCCTCCTTCCTCTCATTCTCTCCTCTCCCCCCCCCCCCCCGTCTCATCTTCCTTCATATTCTCCCCTTCTCCTCTCCTCCCCCCCCCCCCCCCGTCCCTCTCCTCCATTTCCTACACATCCACTTCCTAGCTCTCACATCTCCTCTTCCTCCACCTCCCTCCTACTCCCATTCCTCCTCCCTCTCTTCCCCTTCCTCCTCTCCTTCTCCAACCCCTCCCTCGGATTCTTCTCTTCTTCTCGACATGATGGAGTTTCCAGGAATCTCCCGGATGATCGGTTGACAGACAGACAGACAGACATGTTGATAGATAGATTGATAGACAGACAGACATATTAGATAGATAGATTTATAGATAGATAAATAGATAAATATATAGATAGCTAGAGGTAGATAGATAGAGATAGATAAATAGATAGATAGAGATAAATAAAGAAAGAGAGAGTGAGATAGATAGAGAGAGAGAGAGAGAGAGAGAGAGAGAGAGAGAGAGAGAGAGAGAGAGAGAGAGAGAGAGAGAAAGAGAGAGAAACTTAATTTCCGTAATTTCAAGGCAACATCAGGAAAACATGTACCACAAAATAACCAATATTCTGCTGCTGCAGTTCATGACAAGCTCTGAAGATCTGACTCTGAAATAAATTAGTTAGGCAGATAAAAATAAGATCAAAGGGTTTGGGAATAATTCCAAGGAGCAAGATGTATCCGGATCTTCGACAATGTGTCTTGCTCAGGCTCATTTGCATAAATTATAACGTCAGAATGTCGATTATATTCCTTACGGCGAAAGTTATCCCTCTCTTTGCTACCTCTTTTGAGAGTTAGTAAATAAACGTAGAGGAATAAACATGTAGATAGGTAGACATAGACAGACAGACGGACAAACAGACAGATACAGACAGATAACCAGACAGACCAGGTTAGATAGATAGATAGACGGACAAACAGACATTCAGACATAGAAAGACAGGTTGTTAGATAAATAGATAAACATGCATACAGACAGACAGATAGATGGATATAGGAATATAGTGAAATAGAAATAGAGATAAAAATACTTAGGATGGTAATTACAGATATATATCGATAGAGACAGATAGATATAAATAGAAGCGAGAGTGGGGGGGGGGGGGAGTAAAAGAAAACCATCAGAGAGGCAAACACATTTCCTTTCTCTAGAAACTCATCTATAAGCGCCAGACAGAAAGGGCAGCCTCGTTATGGATGCAGGACAATCCACCTCCTCTATTTCTGATTTCGGCGAGATCAGAAGCGAAGGATAATGACAAGATTTGTCCGCAGGTCACCGCCTTGAGGAGGCAGCCGCGGCGACGGAGCGCCAGACGAGGTCAAAAATGTGACGTAACCACCTGGCGAATGGAATATCTTAGGAGACGGATTTGTACTCTAATCACAACCGACGAAATTAGAATGTTATCATCTAAGGTGCTATCTTCCTTAAGATTTCATAGAACGAAACTACGCTATAAAATTGTGCATGATATATGCGTAATGTAACTGAGTACTGCGAGATTGCAATCTGGCTGGCGAGTGCGAGTTCAAAGGAAGCAAAGAGTCCGGAATACCAATCAAACTTGCAGGAAGAGTTGACTTTGATGTGTTAGCGTCGCGGTGATACGGTTAGCCTTGTCATAATTATGTCTCTCATAACTCATTACCTTTTTCATCCTTTTTGTTTGTAGAATTATTTAGAAGTTGTGGCAATAGTTTCTGAACTGCTTCAGTCACTGTATTCCCTTCCAGTGACAGAGGCGGTGGAATAGATAGCAGTAATTGAGAAAAACATGTACGGGTGCGCACTATTGTATAGCTTATGAGAAAGTAAAGTCAGTGAATTAGTAATGACACATAGAAAAGGGAAAAAACAATTTTGAATGAAGAACCAATGTATACTATCATGAATGTCCATGTAGAGGAATGGCCATTCACAAAATGCCGAGGTATTTCCATAATTTTTCCTCTTCCGGTTTTGAAGGGGACGGAGGATAGATAGATAGATAGATAGAGAGAGAGAGAGAGAGAGAGAGAGAGAGAGAGAGAGAGAGAGAGAGATAAATAAAGAAAGAAAGAAAAAAGAAGAAGATAAAAAGGAAAAAGAAGAAGAAGAAAAAGAAGACGAAAAATATTACGAAAAGAAAGAAGAAGAAGAAGGAAAATGAAAAGAAAACGAATAAGAAAAGAGAATGATAACAAGAAGAGCAAGCTGTCGGCGGAGGGAAATCGGCCCCCTTTCGGCCGCTTTCCAAGTTCACAAACAGCCCTAATGGCTAGGAAGCTCGAGTCAAAGACGCTAATAAAACCGCGTTCTCCAGGACACGAGAACCCTAACTTCTGACGTGCTCACGACCGCACGCATGACGTCACAGCCAGCGCTTGACGTCTATCAGGGCTGGCGTGAAGGCGGGTCGGGGTGGGGAGTGGGTCGGGGTGGGTCAGGGTGTGGGTCAGGGTGGGAGGGAATGGCCGTGAGTGAGGAAACAGGTGGGGGGAAAGGGTGTTAAAGGGAGAGAGAGGGTGGGGGAGGGAACTTGGGTGGAGGGGGGATGAGGTGAAAATGAGGGAAAGAGGGAAGAAGAGAGGAAGGGGAGGAGGGTGAGGAGGGTGAGGGAGGGGAGTAAGAAAGGGGAGGGGCTAATGGGGGAATGTGACGTGTGCCAAGTCGGGGAGCGAGTGAAGGGGGGTCGGAGGTGGTTAGGTGGGGGGAGGGGGGGGGGCAGACATCCGATATATTGGGTATAAACTTTCCCTTATCTCTGGTATTTGCTGAAGACTTATCAGTATACAGGAGCTAAACATGTGAGGCTCACTCCGTGTCTGCTTATCGGATATCTAAGAGAGATAAAAATGACGGGTTATTTAGCATCTGGCACCCGTGAAGGTAAGGGCTGCTGGAAAAGGTTGGAGGAGGAGGAGGAGGAGGAGGAGGAGGAGGGAGAGAGTGAGAGTGAAAGTAAGATAGATAGATAGATAGATAGATAGATAGATAGATAGATAGATAGATAGATAGATAGATAGATAGATAGAGAGAGAGAGAGAGAGAGAGAGGGAGAGATGAAGCGAATGAGAGTGAAAGTAAGAGAGAGAGAGAAAGTTAGAGAGAGAAAGAAAGAGAGAGAGAAAGAGAGAGAGACAGACAGACAGAGAGAGAGAGAGGGGCAGAAGGAGAGAGAGGCAGAAGGAGAGAGGAACCGAGAAACAAACAGACAAAGAGAGAAAGAGATATATAGAGAGAGACAGCCAGAGAGACAGAGAGGCAGCGACAAAGAGAAAGCGACAGCCGGCCCAACAGAGAGAGCAAAGGGGAAAGTAAAAGCCTGTTCCATTGGATTAGTGGGCACAGGCCCCGTACGAGGCGAGAACAGCCGAGTATTGTGCTCGCCCGTTCGCTCTCTCTCCAATTACCGTTTTTTTGCTCACCTGACGCCCATTCTAGTACGCAGCTCTTCGTCCGTTTGCGAAAAAAAGGAGATGGAATGAAAGCGCCTCAATGGATTGCAACAAAGGCGGCGACATTAGTAGGGAATGACTTTGCATATGCAATAGTGATTTAAGAAGAGAAGGACATCTAGCAAAAAAAACAAGCAAACGAAAACACGCAAATACATGCAAATCAGTTAGCTGAGATGAAGGCCGTCGAACAGGATGTTATTTGTATATTTATTTATTTTTATTTACCTATTTTATCTATTTATTTATTTTGAATATTCTTATTGATTCTCTCAGCGTCAGACCATTACTAATCTTTGACCCCCCCCCCTCCTGCGATAGACCCCTTGCTTCCAAGACTCCAACGCTAAGAGATGACGGTAACAATTGTAAAAAAAATAATGATAATATTGATACTAATGATAATGATGATGAGAATAATGGAAATTAAATACAAATGTTAAAGATATTGATGATTACAATGATAATGATTATAATAATCGTGGTAATATTGGTAATGGTAATGATTTTTTTTAGATAATGATAGTAATGAAAATAAAAATAATGACAGCAAAAACATCAGCGGTAATGATAATGACGATAAGAATGATAATAATATTGAAATTGGTGATAAAGATAGTAATATCAATAATGACAATGATATCAGTAATTATACTACTGATATTACTACTACTACAACTAATAAGGATAATAATGATAATTATATCAAGGAAAATAATAATTTCGATAATAATGATCACAGTAATGCTAATAATGATGATCAAGATAATTACTACAACAACAACAACAAAATTATAACAATAACAACAACCAACACAAAAGTAACACAAATAATACATTCAACTGGGACACCTTTTTTTTAACGACCCAAAAAAACTTATAGCCAAGATATTTATACCTACAATGAAACAAAAAAGTAAATAATCTTTTCTATAAAAAAATATAAGGATGAGTCGGTGAAATATTGGATCCAAAAAAGGTGTATCGATTCCAAGAACGAGTCAGGAAATCATTTCTCAACATGATATGAACAAATATGCAAAGATTTGCTGAGTGAATTTCGGTTTTAGTTTTTTTATTATCCTCATGGTTATGTTCTGTTAGCCTTATTATCATTATTGCTATAATGATAGTAAACGTATTTATATTAATGATGATGGTAATGATAATCATCATTATTAATTAATAAGTAATTAGTAATTAAGATTATGATCAACATAATTGTCGTAATCATTATCATTTTTATGATATTTATTATCATTTTTATTTTCATCATTATAAATATTCCAGTTATAACTATTACTATCATTATCATTATCATCATATAAAATATTCTCATTATCAGGATCACTATCATCATCATTATTATCATTATCATTATTACTATCACTGTTATCATTATGATGATACAATCAATGGTATTATCATTATAGCTGTTATCATTATTGTTATCCCCATTCTTATAATCATTACCATTATCATCTTTGTTATGATTATTGTTATTATTGTTATCATCATCATCATTATCATCATTATAATTTTTGTTGTCGTTTCTATCATCATCATTATCATCATCTTTATTATTATCATTACTACTATAATTATTAGTAACATTGTAATTGTTATTTTCATTATCATTACCATTTTGCTGTCATCCTAATAATGATAATAATAAAAGTTGTGGTAATGGTAGCGACTTCAATATGAGTAATGACAAAGACAATAAAAAGGCGACCAGACAATTAGACAGACAGACAGACTTAAAGAGACCGAAGCTGGGAATAAAAACAAACTAAACAAGCAAACAAACAAGCGAGTAAGACAAACATATAAAGAAGAAAAGAAAAAAAAAATTCTAAAGAAACAAGAAGTATAGAAAAGGAAGCAACCTGCAACAATTTCCTTAAACTGGAAATCTTCGCTGCAACTCCGACTGCGAAGGCCTCCTCACGCGCTCATTCCGTGCAACATCGGATTGGATTTTGATATTAATATGCTAATGATAATACCGATAACAATAGTAACAATAACTATAAAAAAAATAACATTAATGATGCTAATAATAATGATAATGATAATAATAATGATAAAAAACATGGTAATAAAAGATGATAATGAAAAGGATAATAACAATAACTATAATGTGAATGGCGATAATAATAGTAATGAAAGTAGTAACAATAATGATAACAATGATAATAATAATACTGATAATGATGATGATGATAATAAAAGGGATTACAATAATGATAATAATAATGAGGATAATAATATCAATGATGATGATAGCAATAATGGCAGTAATTACAATAACAATGACAATGGTAACAAGGAATATCATAATAATGATGATAGCAATGATAATGATATTAGTACAATTAATGCTAATAATATTGATGATAATAACAATAACAGCAATAACAACGGTAATAATTATGAAAATGAAAATAATAATGCTCATAACGATAACGGTAATAATAATGCTAATAATATTCATAATTAAAACAATAGTCTTCATTGAGTTAGTTACGGGACTCCGCCCACAACCCTCATCATCATAACAATAATGATGATGATGATTATGCTGATAATCACAATCATAATCATAATAATGATGATAATATTAATGAGAGTAACAATGGTGAAGAATATGATAATAACATTGATAATAGGAATAAGAGTAATGCCGATAATCATGATAATGGGAATGATAAGGATATAATACCAAAGACAATGAAAATGATAATGGCGATAATAATGATGATAATGATAGCAATAATGATAATAATGGCGATAGTAATAGTGATGATAATGATAATAAGGATAATATAGATAGTAATAATGATAATAATGATGATGATAATTATGATTATAATAAGAAGAATGATGACAACAATGATAATAATAGTAGTAAGGGCAAAATCATTAATGATGATAATCATAATAACTATAGCATTAGTAGTAATAACAGCAAGAACAATACAGATAATAATAATGATAATAGTAATAATAGTAATGATAATGATAAAAAATGATAATGACATTAAAGAAAATTATAGGAAGAGAACTCCACAAAAAACGAACGAGTTTATTATATAAGAACCGATAAGGCCTTGCCTCCCTCCTTTCCTCCCCCTTCCCCCCTCTCCCTCATCCCCACCCCCTTCCCCCTCTCCTCATCCCCTCCCCCCTCCCCCTCTCCTCATCCCCTCCCCCCTTCCCCTCTCCCTAAAGGGAAGAAGCTAAGTGAAAATGATTGACGAGAGATTAACTGCTATCTAAAAAAGAGGGGAAAAAGAGGAGGAAGAAGCAGAAAAAGGGGAAACTAAAAAATAGTTAATCACGTGATCACGAGCTTGATGAGGTGAGCTGCTTCTTAAGGAGGCCGGAGGAAGGAGGGAGGAAAGAGGAAGGGATGGGATGGACGAGGGAGGAGAGGAGGAGGAGTAGGAGGAAGAGGTGAGGGAAGAAGAGGAAGGGGAGGAGGAAGAGGAGGAGGAGAAAAGAGGAGGAGGAGGAGGAGGAGCAGGAGGAGGAGGTGAGGGGTGAAGAGGAGAAGGAGGGGAAGGAGAAGGAAGAAGAAGAGGAGGAGAAGGAGGAGGAGGAGGAAGAGAAAGAGGAAGAGGCGAGGGCAGAAGAGGGGAAGGAGGATGAAGCAAGGGAAGAAGAGAAGGAGGAGGAAGAGATGATGGTGTGATAAAGGAAGAAGTGAAAGGCGTTGTGGAGGAGGAGGAAGAGTGAAGATATAGTGGAGGGAGAGGATGGAAGGCAAGGTGAAAGGGAGAGGGAGGGAGAGGAAGAATGGAGGAGGCGCATGGGGAAAGGGGGAGGAGGAGGAGGAGGGGCAGAGAGCAGCGAGGGCGGAGGCGTGTGGGCGGAGATGGAGATCCTTCACTCCCTTGGCATGCTAATCCGGGGCTGCTAATGGCGCCTAACAAGATCAGTGTACTAGGCCCATGAACAGTCAGCGTAACCAATGCGCCCCGTTCAGACGCCAGTAGAAGTCGGTCTACTCTCCTTAGGCCTGGGGCTCAGTACATCCTCTCCGGACGTCTGACGGAAGCAGATTAGTGCCCAGCAGATAGTGCCCACCAGGACGTCCCGAAAGCATCAATCTAGTCGACCTGACCGCCCCCCCCCCCCACACTTCACTAAACGCTTCAAACTATAACTTGTACGCCAGAGAAATAATGCCAACTGATTCCCCATCCTCTCCTGTCTCCACCGGTCATATGGTAATCCTTTAGTAGAACCACAGGCATTCGAAAGTCGTTTTTCCGAGAACCCCAATCTACTGTCATTATCATCACTGAGACGTCGTGAAAATGGCTTGTCTATGATTCTCTAAAAGATTACGCTACGCCTAAATTTCTTTTTTGTTTGTAAATATTTGTATCCTTTTATTTCACAGTAATGTAATGTCCACGCCTTCCCCTTCAATACCAAGACTTTATTGCTCCGCTACATCTGCCTCAACTGTCTGCTTAGCTCGTCTACATCACCGCGTCTGCTTCATGGTGCTCTCCACCGATTGTTTTGATTCGCTTCGCCGCCTGTATGGTGGTTGCGGCGTCTCCTCGGCCTCTTTGCTGATGCTCTCTATGCTTACGGTCGCCTCGTTGACCTCGTTGACCTCGCTCCTCATGCTGCTGCTCGCTGTGCTTGCCTGAAGCTTTTCTTTGAAACAAACTTGCAGCTGACTTCGCCTTGAAGGTACACGTATTCTCGACTTAAGCGATCAACGTCTGAACTTGCCCTGAAGGCAAACAAGTCTGGCTTCGTCTTCGCAGGTCTTCACGTCTGATAATCGATCTTGCAACATCCATGGGTAAATCTGCCATCAAGGGACGAGTCTCGCCTCACGACAGAGTGTTGAACCACCGAAAGACTCAATCGTCAGCCCTCAAGTATCCCTCGGTATATGCAACAGTAATATCCCCATTGGTGATGCGTCTTGCACGAGTGAAAACACCATCGCTGTCACCAACCGAGCAACCATTCGAGCGTTCGGACACGTAAGGGCGAACCGACGACCTCCTTTCCTTCCATTCAGAGACGGAAATGAAACATACAAAGGCGAAAACGGGGGAGAAACAGCGACGCAGGAAGGACCGTAAGCCTTACAGATAATGCAGATAAGAGCCAGATAACAGAGGTGGGTAATTAAGCCCAATGGAAACTGCTCCGGTAGTTTGTGTAAGATGGATGTATGAGCATGTGTTGTGGTTGGGCATGTTTAGGTGGAGAAGTGTATATTTCGTCAATAAGTACGATTATGTGTATACATATTTGCAATATGGGTACGTGAATTCATGTCTGGATGCTTATGTAGAGTGCCGATTGGGTGTCTGGAGCCGACTAGTTTCTGGTTTATGACTCGACACACGTGTGCTCGTGTATGTGTGCAAATATCAAGCTGAATGTGCTAGTTAGATGCGCGTTCATATGATAGAATCAGAGTAAGGATAGTTCCAAATTCACACGTAACCATTTCCAAGTCATATATAATCTCAGACGAGCACACACACACACACATATATAACTCTCTCTCTCTCTTTCACTTTCTTTCTTTCTCTCTCTCTCTCTCTCTCTCTCTCTCTCTCTCTCTCTCTCTCTCTCTCTCTCTCTCTCTCTCTCTCTCTCTCTCTCTCTCTCTCTCTCTCT
>BOPN01007883.1:37500-52769 GCA_017312705.2 Penaeus japonicus | reverse complement strand
ATACATATACATATACATATACATATACATATACATATACATATACATATACATATACATATACATATACATATACATATACATATACATATACATATACATATACATATACATATACATATACATATACATATACATATACATATACATATACATATACATATACATATACATATACATATACATATACATATACATATACATATACATATACATATACATATACATATACATATACATATACATATACATATACATATACATATACATATACATATACATATACATATACATATACATATACATATACATATACATATACATATACATATACATATACATATACATATACATATACATATACATATACATATACATATACATATACATATACATATACATATACATATACATATACATATACATATACATATACATATACATATACATATACATATACATATACATATACATATACATATACATATACATATACATATACATATACATATACATATACATATACATATACATATACATATACATATACATATACATATACATATACATATACATATACATATACATATACATATACATATACATATACATATACATATACATATACATATACATATACATATACATATACATATACATATACATATACATATACATATACATATACATATACATATACATATACATATACATATACATATACATATACATATACATATACATATACATATACATATACATATACATATACATATACATATACATATACATATACATATACATATACATATACATATACATATACATATACATATACATATACATATACATATACATATACATATACATATACATATACATATACATATATATATTTATATATGTATTTGCATGTATATATATGTATATATATATGCATGTATATATATATGTGTATATATATGTATATGTATATGTATATGTATATGTATATGTGTATGTATATGCATATATATTTATATTTATATGTATATGTATATGTATATGTATATGTATATATATATATATGTACATGTATATATATTTATATGTATCTGTATATATATATATATATATATATATATATATATATATATATATATATATATTTATTTATTTATATATATATGTATGTATGTATTTATATGTGTGTACACATGCACATGCACACATATATACACATACATATACATATATACATACTTGATATGACTACAATGATGATAACATTTATTTAGTGTTGGTTCTTTTTAGTCTTGGCGACCCGAGCCTCATTAGTCCAACTTCATGTACCCATCTTCTTTCTTGCATTGACATTGTCTGTGACTACTGCATTACTCTGACATTAACATGTTAATGATGGGGCCGAATTGGCTTGGCCTAGTCGTATCACCAGAGAATATCACAGCTTGTGGGCCTAGCGCCCCATGCTATTTGTATGATGAGGCAACGGCCACCCACTACATACCTTGTCATCCGGCGTAAGACCAGACAAAGCCATGAGGAGATGTTCATATCGTCTTTCAGGAAGACCAGGCAAGCCGTGATACGAATGTCAACATCATCCGGGATTAAAGGCTCTCCCTCCCTCCCCACCTTTCCCTCCCCTTTGCTACTTCTAGTCCCCTGTATCACTGTCCTTTTCTTTGCTCTCCCCTGCTCCTCTTCCATATCCTTCTCTCATTGCACCTTCCCTCTCCCTCTACCTCCTCTCCCCTCTTGACTTAACAAGGATATCTGAGGGAATATTAGAAAAGAAAATTGATTTGTCAGGTTCACACATCTGTGAAAGACATCATCCTGGATGCCATGTTTTGAGGTAAAATCAACAAAATTTGTTCATGGCATGCGGGTTTACAAGTGCATTCATTGGTAAGTAATTTAGGCCAAGCCATGTAAAAACCCAGATGATAAACCAATAAACAAATATGTAGATAAATGGATAAAAAGGGGGGAAAAAACAATTGAAGAGCGCTTTGGGTCTTCAGGCTGTCTGCATTACCAGTAACACCGGTGCATACATATCCTGACTTAGCATAGAAAGTTAAGGTTGAGATTGTATATTATAAATGGCCCTTTCCTTCCTAGCCTCTCTCCTCTTGTGTCAAAGTTCGCCTAAACAATTACTAACAAGTTTATAATAGTAATTATGATAATGTTTTCAAACAGAAAGGATAAAAAATTTAAAAAATGACAAAATGAACAAAAAAAAAAAATCATTACATCAGTCATTAAAAATAAAATCATAATCTCATGCTTTTCTCTTATTCATCAGTTGCTAAATTGTAAGTGTTATAGTGATGGATCCTTTGTATATAAAGTTTTATAAATGCTGCCAAGGTCAATAACAATAATTATACCTAAAAGAGGATGCAACATAGCAATAACCGGCAGTCATTCAGGTTTCTGACCATATTCTGCCAAGATTAGGCCTTTCTTTTGAGACTGTGATCAAAGGCCTGATCATTTGCTAACCTCCCCTAAAATTTTGGGGAATAAAAAAAAGCAAAGTGCACATAATTAGTGACAATACACACTTCCTTTGAGTGATTCTAGATATAAAAAAACCTGTGATTATATTTACACCCTGCACTTGTTATTGAAAGCTAAATACATGTAATAACTCAGAGGGTGGTTGGTATCTTGCATCCTCTTGCTCTTATAGAATGTGATGCCTCTCAAATAGGTCAGAGAAGAAAAAGAATGTTTAAATCAATAAAAATATAGGTAAAAAAAGGAAAAAAAAAGGCTGAAGAATACTTGAAAGGTACATGGTATTGTTTTCACTTGTATAGATTTTGTGTAGTGAATAAATCAAAGAAAAGAAAAAAAAGCAAGTGGTATCATAGTTCCCGTAAAAGGACGATAGAAACTGCTTTCATCCAATAGACAGCAGTATTCCAGATCTAGAATGTCGTATGATGAAATAAATAGGCCACACCTGTACCTTCCAAGTAACTGAATAATATATAAGTTTTATATGTGATTGGTAATGGAATGTAATTTGTCTTTATATATATATATCATCTCTCTCTGGCTCCAACCTTCTTCGGTGTTGTTGATTGGCTAAATGACCAGTTTATGTGACCCAGTTGGCGACCTTTTCACACTAACCCATATGAACCAGCTGTCACAAGATCATTTTTATTATCATCATTATTACTATATTATGATTATTCCTACATCATGATTTAATATTAGGCTTTGTGACCAGATTAGTGGGATTGTTGGCTATCATGCTTTTTTTTTTTTTTTTTTTTTTTTTTTTTTTTTTTTTTTTTTTTCATCATTAATATTATGGGTTGACAATTTTTTCTTTTCTTTTTTTGCATTGATTTTTCTATATATATATATAAATATATAGGTCCAATACTGGTCATATAATGCATTAAGCTTTTGTCATGAGATGTGAGATTAATGTTCTAACCTGTGACAGTGTTAAGTTTTAATTGTTTAACCGATTTTTAAAGTGCATTTCATGATTCACCCCCCCCCCCCCTGTTTATTTAAGGTAACAATCCTGTTGGCTTGACACTTATTGTTTCAATAATTATTGAGGGAAAAAAAAGGGAAGAAAAGAGGAAATTTATTTACATTAAAATCAAAATGCTTATTTATCAAGCAACACCTTCTGCCACTTTTTAGATAGCTTTATTATTATTTTTTAATACTTATATTTTTTGGTTTGGGGGTGTTTCTGCAAAATATATCACTGACTAGTAAAGGAAGGAAGGACGGAAGGACAATAGCAATGAGAACACAAGTAGGAAAGTCATGATTGGAATAAGTCTCTCCCTTCTCTATCCTTCAAGAGGCAGTTGAGGAAGAAATTGGTATTAGGCAAGTTTTTTCAAGGTGCTATGTGCAACAATACTCTTATTGAAGGGAGTGCCAATTTATGTATTTTTGATTGTCATCATTAATTACCGTTTCCCCTTCCCTTATTTTTTTTAAGTTTTTATGTATACTAAACGAAAGGATAAGGTATTTACGGAAAGTTGGAGAGTTCCCTTTCTTCCAGGTTTACTCAAACCTCAACTAAGTGTTTGGATGTAGGAAAGCAGACTTGTGCGCTTGACAGCGTTATATATATATATACACACAATTTTTAACATTTTAGGATGAAGTTGGGATACATGTCCAAGATTTTTTTGTTTTTATTTTTAATTATATATCTACATATATTATCAGACCTCCATCAAACTGGACATGGTTATTATACGTTCCCCTTTTTTATTTTATTAATTTTTTTATTTTGGTGGCCCATTTATATATATATTGCAAGTTTCTTGTCTTGATTTTATATTTTCCATGTGTATTCTTTTTTTTTTTCTCATTAAAAGACAGTGGGGCAATGGGCACCAGCCATCATTTTGGATAGCCTAATTGTGCACAAAGTTCAGTGATTTAACATGTTCAAGTTTGTAAAGTGTTTTTACATTTGTAAATAGGGATGTCAAGATATGAAATAAAACTGTATAATTATTTTACTAAGTATTTCTTCTGTCCTTGGCATGTATTATAAAATGAAATATACTACAAATGTATATTTAACTTTTTAATATTTTATACATAAAGATACATGGTACTTCCGTCAACATTTACAGTTTATACATTCAAGAAAATGTTTTCTTTCTCAAGCAGCCAACAACCAAGAAGCAGCTGGATAATTTTGGAAGTGTCAGTACACAAGTTCTTTTCCCTCTTCTAAACTAATGATTACAAGTGGCATTCCCAAAGCTTGTCCGATGGTGGTGGCAGTGGACTGGGATAGTATTGGCGATGTTTGAACTTGGCTGGACATTCCTTAGTGGTGCTTGTAGTTCCTGTGGTGAACTGAAAGATGGGGATGAGAGAAGAATTGTTTAAACTTCATTGTTTCTTAGTTATAAAAGAATCTTAGATTATGAAGGTATGAAACAAAAATTATATATCTTGAAAGCGTGAAGAGGGTTTCAGAGATTTTATAGTCACTGCTTTCAAATAGAAAAGGAATAAAAATTCAATTTGCTTCCTTACTAATATAACATTCATGAATAGTGTAACTGTTGGTATAGAGACAGACGATCCATTTCGGATATACCATACCAACCAACATTCCAGTTCATTTTATAAATCAAATTAGAACTTAACATTCTCATTGATAAATACTCTCCTTTCCTAAATGCAAATTACTACCGGAAGAAACGTGTCTCACTTATAGATGCACTCATCACTCTTTGACTACACTTCTCTCAAAGATATAAACATTTCATTTATGCAGGACATCAACTATGCCATACGTATATTATGCTGTGAAATCTATGAAATCTTAAAACAATTGAATGAAGCAGGGGAAAAAAAAGACAGACCTCAAAAAACTTTAACCCCAACAAAATGATAACCAGGAAGAGTTTACCAGTATTTCCCTCTATGTGCAAGACTTACATACGTTTCGCATGTGCAAAAATGAAAGATGACAAAAAAACTACTGAAGGAAAAGGATAAATAAAATAGAAATTCACTCTACAGCACACCAATTTTGGGACATTGTATACTAAACTTGACTTGATTAATACCAAGGTAATTCGAGATAACTAAAAAAAATGTATCCCTTAACCCTATGACGACTGTGCGCCACACTCGTGTGACAGCTAAATTCCAGATGCTGGGGCGTCGTGCCATTGTGACGTTTCCAATGCAATATTGCAATGGCCCGGCATAAAGGTTTTCGCGTAGCGCGTGCCCCGTCGGGAAATGGTTAATCTGCACATGTAAGTGTTAGTTCCACTTCTGCACACGGACACAGATAAAGTTGTCCTCGAAAGCCAAGGGCATTATAGAATGAGACGAAGTACAAAAGAAAAAGACATTTCTCTCTGCATTTAGTTTTTACAGCACAGAATTAATTCAAACAAACATATCTGAACAATTCATTTAAATAAGAATGCATTAAACATTTCTGGTAGAATGGTGGTGGGGCCCAAACATTCTTCAGAAACACTATGAATGAAAGGAAGGAGTGGCAACTGGGCTTTCAAAAAGTTTATATATAGACAAACTAGGAAAATCCTAACAAAGCTGATGACATTCCTTTTCGGTATCCTTGGAACGATCCAGGTCTTGCAGAGTATTTGATGCCACTAAGAAGGTGATGCTCAAATCTAACCCTTCTGCAATGAGCTATTTTTGCAGGGTCAAATCACTTTTGGACCCCCCCCCCCTCCAATATACAAGCTACGTTATTTTTTCTGTTGCATTAACAAACATAATAATAAAAATGCTAATTAGTATCACACTGCAAATATATCATACCATAAGTCTGTAAAATAATTGAAAACAGAAGATCTTAAAAGGTCCAGCCCAGCCTGACATCTTAAGACAGCTGAGAATTGACATCCCTAAATCATACTAGTAAAAAGTTGGCCTTTTTTGCAGCAATCAAGGCTTGTTTAACAGAAGAAAGGGAGGAGGAACCAGTAGAAGATAGCATAAGAGTGAGGAAAAGTAAGAAGACTAGGATGATTAATAAATCTAGCATCAAAAACTCTCTCTGAAGTATTACATGTCATATATGGAAAATAGTAATCCTTTGCATTGGCTCTGCAAATTTTTGGATCATGTAGGTCTTGAGACTACTTGAATGACCTTACAATGGCTTTAACTGAAATCCAGCGACTTGTTTGCTTTCTCTTCCCAACATAAGCTGCATGAAGTACTAAGTGTAAATACAAGACAATCGTAAGAATATCCCTCACCCATCTTGCCGTAGTTAAGTGCATAGAAGAAGGCCATGGATCCCACCATCAGCTGCAGGAAGGGGGCAATGCCAGTCTTCTTTGGCTGGACATACTGCAAAAAAAGATGTTGTTTATTTTTCAGTATTTTCAAGAAAATACCAGATGAAATAATGAACTTGTGCAAACAGGTGAAGACAAGAGTTTACAGCAACATAATTTATTCCTAACCTGTTTTAAACTATTTTATTATGCTCCAGGTATTTGACAAAATTAAGTTTAAAGTAAGGTTTTTGGAAAGGAAAAATGTGTATATGTAATCTTTGGTCATTATTCCATATTAATAATAATAAATTGGAGGTCTTGAAAACAAATTATTTCAAAGGTTTCTATACAAAAAAGAGTATTATTACTAGAACTCCATTTAAAAAGCTGCATTCTTGATCAGCCAGAGTCAGTGCTTTTGTAACATGAAGTATAAATGTGTTGTACTCTGGGAATAAGCTAGATTATGGTAACTGACCAATACTTGTGGAAATGTATGGTGTGTGTGTGTGTGTGTGTGTGTGTGTGTGTGTGTGTGTGTGTGTGTGTGTGTGTGTGTGTGTGTGTGTGTGTGTGTGTGTGTGTGTGTGTGTGTGTGTGTGTGTGTGTGTGTTGTGTGTTGTGTGTTGTGTCGTGTGTTGTGTGTGTGTTGTGTGTGAGTCCTATAAAAACTACAATAAATCAAAATTGTTATAATTTGTAGAAAAGCCAAGGCTTCAACCTTAACATAAAGACTCACAAAAGAGCATAACTTCCAGTACATTTACAATTGTGCCAGCCTACAACCATCCACAGTTCTTTGTGGCAAATGTAGAAAAGGTATGAGCAAGAACTAAACTCACTAACCTTACAAATAATGTCCTAACATATGGAATTGACATTTTAATTAATTTTCAAATTTTAATTACATCTCTTGCTTACTAAAGTTACTTGTTCTCCTTCATATCAACTCTACTGACCATGCACAAAAGTCAGACACACATGCAATCGCAATCACAACCACACCACCATAGCCAAAACTCACCTTGTGCTGCCATCTCCACCAGGCACGGGAGATGGCGCTGGGGATGCCCCCGGGGCTGCGACGTCCCAGCCAAGATCCAATTTCACCGAGCTTCACCTGGCCCAAGGGGGTGTCGGCTGAAAAGACAAGGGGCAAGATTAGGATGACCACAAAGTGACAGGAGAGCAAAGGATAAGGAGGAGGAGAGACTTTCTAGACAGACTATGAGGGAGTAGGAATAGATATGAGATTTCACAAGATGTCTTAAAAAATGAGCACCTGCTATATATTTCTTCTGTTTTTTCATCTGATAAAGCAGATAAACAAGAGTTCAATATAGATATATTTAATACCTTGCAATGGTAGAAGTCTTATTCATTATAAAATAAAATCTACAGAAAAAACACTACACCAATAATACAAAATACAGATCTGTGGATGGCTACAGATCTTTCTTACTGGAGCTAAAGCCAAGGATTTACATAATTCCAAGTCTATTATGAACTTGAAACTTACAAAACAAGACTGAAAAAATGCTCACTCAAAACACTAACTCCACCTAAACCCATTCGCGCCGGATGATGTGCTGACACTTTTCGTGGTTTTTGCGTCAGAAACCGGTGATGAAATATTTGGCCAAGGCTGGCGCTTGGGGTGAGCGAACAGACAGCCCAGGATCGCGGCTAGTGTGCCTGAAAATCCTGAGGCATTAGGCCTATGCGTTTGAAAACCCCAGCATTGTGACCATTCAAAGCCGGAATCGCCCTGGCATGAATGGGTTAACTGCCAAACATGCCAATTAAATAAAATATGAAAAAAAACAACTTATATACGCACAGCGTGGTATAGGACCATGAAGAGAGATCACACGCATATGTTTGTTACCTACACGGCATCAGGCTAATCACCTTGTAGTAAATGGGTTAAGAGAAACGGGAGACTAACTTGGTTCCTTTAATCTTCCTTAACCCATCCACGACGGGGGAATGCTAGCCTTGAATGTCCAAATGCCGGGGCGTTTGAATTATTAGGCCTAAATCAATTGAATGGCTGGCACAATACTGTGCCGCCCGGCCACTGGGCTTTTGAATGCGCGGTACAGTACTGTACCACCCGTCCTGTGTGGGTTAACCCATTCACGCCGGGGCTATTTCGGCTCTAAATGATTGGAATGCCGGGGTTATTCGAATGCATAAGCCTAACGCCTCGAGACTCTCGGGCGCACTAGCCGCGAGCGAGCGCTGTATGTCCGCTCACCCGGTGCACCGGCCTTGACCAAATGTCTTGTCTCCGGCTTCTGACCCAAAATCCACTGAACGTGATAGCAAGTCAACCAGCGGGAATGCGTTAACTGCCATCAATGCCCAATGCATTCCAATATTTTATGAAGAAATTCCTTTCCTACTTGAAAATATTTTGGAGGAAGACAACAGAAAATGAAGGTAACTTCCAAGAGAGAAAAAGAGAGAAAGTGAGAGAGAGAGAGAGAGAGAGAGAGAGAGAGAGAGAGAGAGAGAGAGAGAGAGAGAGAGAGAGAGAGAGAGAGAGAGAGAGAGAGAGAGAGAGAGAGAGAGAGAGAGAGAGAGAGAGAGAGAGAGAGAGAAAGAGAGAGAGAGAGAGAGAGAGAGAGAGAGAGAGAGAGAGAGAGAGAGAGAGAGAGAGAGAGAGAGAGAGAGAGAGAGAGAGAGAGAGAGAGAGAGAGAGAGAAAGAGAAAGAAAGAGAAAGAGAGAAAGAGAGAAACCGTGTTTATATAATCATTCTCCTCTGCATTTCTCACCCTTTCAAGCAATCAATCCCGGGCAATCCATCCCCACATAGTCCATGAGAGAACACTTACGGACTGAGGCCCCCTACTCTTCAAGCCCCATTCTGCATATCGTTACAGCTCAGCCAAACTACCCCCTGCTCACAGCCCAGATAATGCAACAGGTATGCAGGGCCTCTTCATTGGGTTATCCTTGTGCAAGACAAATCTTGTATGCAAATTCTACGGGAAGGGTTGGGGGCAAGGTGGTGTTGGGGTGGGGAGGTAGCGGAAATACAAGTGGGAGGGGGGGGGGGGGGGGGGGGGGGGGTGCAGGGATGGGAAGGAGGGAAGGGCCTCGTCTCCCTCTTGCATTTGCAAGCTGTTGGATATATCCCTTTACATTTTCATACGCATATTCAACTGCCCATACATATCCACAATTACAAACATATACAAAGAAGGGAAAATAAAGACCATTTATATATATATATATATATATATATATATATATATATATATATATATATATATATATATATATATACACACCTTGACATTAATGCAGATGAAATGATGGGGGATACAATAGGGAGAGAAAGTAAGGCTAATGTACCTATTACAATAAAATAAAAGGGATAATAAGGGGGTGGGGGGGTAGTGTTGAAGTTCTAGAACTCCATCTAGGTGGTGTGAGAACAAAGTGGCCTTTATGATCATGACATGCAGAGGTGCCACTTGGAATTTGGGCCCATCCCACCATGACATGTATAGCTACTGCCTATCACCGAGTCCTGTTCAACCTGCCAGTGGAACAGAGCCTAACAATTTGTGCCACAGCCATGGTTCTTGCCCCAAAAAAGACCAATAAACCTCTCCTACATATATTCCTACAAGATACAGCCCCACTAGGCTGCTGCTTTATTTGACAATATATTACTAGGATGGTCTATCTATATCATCCGGCCAAGATAGTAGGTGGAAATGGTTTGTTGGATTCCCAAGGCATTGACTTGCATGGAGCCCCAAGATATTCTTACAGGAGAAGAAAACCTTTTAGAATAGCAGTTCTTAACATGGTAATATATACAAAATTATGTAACTTTTACAGGTGATGTAGTGGTTGAGAGGTTCAGGACCACTAGTTTTGACAAATGTAAACACTTAAAAAATTACTGATTGTTCAGAACAGGGATGAGTGACACCTCCATACTTCATGGCCTGTGAAAGATCAAAAATACTCTCCAGCAACACAAATTTAATTTCTGCCTCTTCTGAAGACAAACTGCCATAGAGGTTGGTATCTTGTTTGACAACTTGCTATCTGACATAGCTTTGTTGGCCTCTGACAAAACCTGATTATTATCTTTTAGTACTTAACTATTTAATAATTACTTCTATAAAGTTATTAACCCATCCCCGATGGGGGAATTCTAGCCTTGAATGTCCAAATGCCGGGGCGTTCGAATTATTAGGCCTAAATCAATTGAATGGCTGGCACAATACTGTGCCGCCCGGCAACTGGGCTTTTGAATGCGCGGTACACATGCTGTACCACCCGTCCAGAGATGGTTAAAATAAGGTTGATAAATACAAAATAATATGCATAAAATTCTGTGAAACTATTGGTTTAACCCATTGATAAAGAGGAAAAGTATTGTCCACAATGGTTATACTTTATCTGTTCTATAATGGTCTCACAAATTAACCCTATGACGACAGTGCGTCACACCCATGTGACACAGCTAAATTTCTGATGCCGGGGCATCATGCCAGTGTGACGTTTCCAATGCAATATTGCAATGGCCCAGCATAGGGGTTTTCACTTATTGACATGCCCCGTCGGGAAAGGGTTAATCCCTTTGTGAATTCTATTTTTATCAATACTACTAATATTTCTATTACTACTATTCTTACGGTTATAATTACTATTACTGTTATGATTTTGCTTTTTAGGAAAGTATTCTTGGGCAGTTTTGATGTATTACTGTTATATTTAATCCTGTTTAACCCCATAACTTCCTTATTATATTTACTGCTTTCCCATACTATCAGGCCTATAAAAGCAAGATTGTTGGCTATGTACACTGGTGTGGCCAACAAAGTCTCTAAATATCGTTTTTTAATCAATGATCATGTTTTCTGTCAGAAGAAATGTTATGCTTACTTTCTAGATAAATACCTGACCATTAATTATGGTTAGGAAATTATGTAAATGTAACAGAAAATTTTGTCAGAGACCATATCTAGTCTTTTCATTCATATAAAATAAGCGTCCTTCCAACTACATCCATTGTCAACAATAATTTCGTATCAAAACAAACATGTAATAGTCAGCCACCCAATACAAGATGAACCTCGAGACAAAAACAAAACACCGGCAGATTTCCAGAAACTTTTTCAAACAATCAAAAACGACATAAAACCCTAAGTAAATGAAGAAAAGTTATCGCCATGTTATTCTTAATTCATAAAAAAACATGTCACACGCCATAAAAAGGTACCATTACTCATAGACAAGTAGAAAATAAGAAAATCCAAACTCTCCGTCACATGAATCAGCTGATCGCCCACCGGAGCAGACGACACCTTCTTCAATCAAACCTAATTTTTACTAATTTCCGACCCTCTTCTCCATTTTATGACCCTTCAACTTAATCCCACATCCTTTATTGCTTTCGTCTTACGTTTGCCATAGAACCTGGCGGGATCGTAGGGCCCGTGGACCTTGGGGTTGTATTCGGCTGGGTAGTCTCCAAAGGCCATGTTGACTCGACGGCGACCGGATAGAAAGTGCTCTAGTGCATATCCCTCCGCCAACCAGTCTTAGCCGGCACTCGCTCCCTCCCGCGTATTGACCAATCAGAACTTATACTTGGGATGACGTGCATGTTAAAGTGTGTTTTGATTGGTGGATCTACCATTGCTTTTTGATGACCTTCGAGTTCTATAGTGCCTTGTTGGGTATTTCTGAGATCTTTAGAAAATTGAGTGTTTGCATTTGATTTTTCGTCCCTAGTTTTTTTTGTCGATAATAATCGTATGTACAATAATTGATCAAAGGAATCATAAGTGCTTACTTAAAGGAATAAATGAACGTCTACGGGATCTACTTGATATCTGCGAACCATAGTATGAAAAGCCCCGAGGACAAAATTACACATAAATTTCCACGTTTTGTCCACTTTGACTGACTATTGCATGTTAAACATATAGCAAATCATTAGAAATATTTAAAACGACGGAAATCTATCAATAAAACAGGTACATTGCAATCTACAGCCAAAATCTCTATTCCCGAATGCGCAAAAGTTCCGTTACGAAATTTGCATATTAACATCGGCGACGAGCGGCGTTAGCGCACGTTCTGTTCCAACATCACCGAGAATCACAAATTTACGCCCCGGAAAAAACATTACTCTTCCGCAAGGAGGCCAGAGAGGGCGAAATAAGCTTCGAAAGCCGCGCGAGCGTTCCGTTCCGCGTTCCTCGTGCAACAAAATCGCATCGAACGCGCATCGAGGGGGAGCATTGGTGGCTGCTTTGTTTTTCGCGGAATATCCTAAAATGCCCATCGCTGCCCTTGATTCTCGCTAAATCCACAAGCCGAGCCGAAAGCGTTGTCGAGGTAAGTGCCTGGCGCGGCGCGGGCCCCGCTGCATGCTCGGGAGCGAGGCGAAACGGCAGAAAATGGAGTTGTTATGCGGGGTGGCTTGGGGGTGAGCTGGGGTTGCGGGCGCCCTTTGGGGAGGGACGAGGTGGGGGTTTTTGTTTTGTCGCGGGAGAGCCACGGAGGCAGATCCACTTCTTGGGGACTTCTTGGCCTTGCCCTCCAGCCTCCCCTCCTGCGCCGCCGACCTTGATCCGAGGCCGCCCTCGTCCTCCTGCCGAAGGCGCGGGAGGCGGCGGCACAGAGAGAGGCGGTAGGGGAGGCGGCGGAGGTGGAGCTGCAGGAGGAGGAGGAGGAGGAGGACGTGGACGATGTGCGCGAGGGATCGGCACACACACACACACACACACACACGCATATATATATATAAAGCAGGGACAGAGTACCCTCTGTTTCTCTCCTCCTCCTCCTACTCCTCCTCCTCCTGCTCCTTCCCCACCTCCTCCTTTTCCTGCTTCTCCATCTCCTTCTCCTCCTCCTCCTCCTGCTCCTCCTTGAACATTTCTCCTCCAACTCTATGTACTCTCCTGCCACACACTCACATACACACAGCCTCCTTGTCTCTTCCTTGTCCCCCCAGCTTAGGAAGGAGCAACATTGAATAAAAGTGCCATGCCAGCCTCAGTCATGTAGGTCTATATATGAGGGCCTGCTCAGAGTTTTTATTTTTCATTTGTTCCCTAAAAGGTGGAGTAGTAGGAGGAGTTAAATGAACCCCCTCAAGAATGGGGCTTTAGGATGGGGCTCCCGCTGTGGGTTGGGAATTGAAAGCGTTAGAGAGAAGGAGTCAAGGGAGGAGCTGTGAATGGAACAAGGAAGGCTAGGTAGATTGGTTTACATGACACACATACATACACAATATCTTGAGCAAGGGAGATAGAGATAGGAAAAGAGAGAGAGAAGGAGGGAGGGAGAGAGAGGTAGATGCTGTAAGGGTGCCAGATGCTGTCGGCACAGATGCCATGTGGTGGGAAGATTCCACCCCTGGCCAGTTGTTGGGAAGCTCACGGACTGAAAGGACAACCTGCCTGCTGTGTCTCCCAGGGCATGCCAGTTGCCATAGTCTGAGAGAAGTCGCAGCGAGAGAGAGTGGGGTCGTCGCCCGCCACCGTCAGCGAGCATGGCTGGACGGACGATCCTCAGATCCAGGTCAGGCGATGAGGGCAGTCTTGGGTTCCTGACGTAGAAGAGGGGGGAAGGGAAAGGGGAGGATAGTGGAGGCTTTGCCCCTAGGAGGAAGGTGCTGAGGTAACGTTGAGTGGGTGCCAGCTAGGGGTGTCGGCTCAGATGGGCAACATTTAGAGGAGAGATAGTTGGAGTGTGCTCGTTGGGTGATAAGACTTTGGAGAGGGGGGGGAAATGCATTCCTCTAAGAAGAGGGTATGTTTAGGCTTTGTTTAGATTAATATTGTGGAAGATGGATTCATTTGTGAGGTGAAATGGGATCTTTGTTTCTAGATGCTCAAAAATATTTTATAAACTTCATTGTATAATCTGTTCTTAGTGATAGTCTCTTTAGCATAGTTTTTTCTAGAGTCTAGATAGTAAATGCCATTTTACAGGTAACTTTTATTCATTTTAAAAGTGATTTTCTTATTTGGTAGAGCAATATTGCAGTTCAAACTCAGTGAATAGAATTAGTCTTGAGGAAATAATGTGGTGGATATATTTTGGACTAAACTGTATTTTCTTTAGATATTCATCTATTTGTATATAAAAACTGGTTATATTATTAAAATATATCTGATTTTATGAAAAGTTTATATGTAAAATCTGTAATTGCTTTAATAGTTTCTAGATATTTTACATGTGATGTCTTTCATTGTCTTCTATGGTTACTTTCTGAATTTATATTTGATGGGTCAATTGATATATTTTTAAACTGGTGTGTTTATTTGTGAATAAATGGCCATGAAGAAAATGATTTCTGAATTTCTATTGACTGATAAATGTGTCTTTTTCTATTCATTCTTATTTTGAAAAATATCTATTTGATTTGATTCACTTTTATAAGATATCCATGACTTTGTGTGCTAGTCATCTTTTTTTTT
>BOPN01007883.1:20000-25000 GCA_017312705.2 Penaeus japonicus | reverse complement strand
CAACCCTATCTCCGTCCCTCCCCCTCCCCCTCCCTTCAATCTCTCCCTCACCCACACCCTCTCCCTCTCCCCAGCATTTAATTTTTTGTACCCTTTCCCTCTTCCCTCTGTCCCTGCCTCCCACCCCTTCCACCCTTCCATCCTTCCATCCACTTACCTCCTTCCCATTCTCCCCCATTCATCTCTCCCCCTTTCCTTTCATTATCCCTCCCTCCCTCCCCCCCAACCACCATTTACATTCACACTGCTTGCTCCTCTCCCCCTTCTTTGCCTATTGTCACTTCTGCTCTTCCCCCAAACCCCATTCACATGCAGGCACATGCGCATATGTATGTATTTATGCATGTAAGCATACACTCATGTGCATAAAAACTTATTCTCAGTCACCCACATAGCTGTGTATAGTTGTGTGTGTGTGTGTGTGTGCGTACATGGAACATACTATGACTGAAAATCCACTTGAATTATCGTTACCAATAACTATAGTATAACTCATAGTACATGTAACTGTAATATTTATAAAAAATGATACTGCAAAAGCTGATGATTTCACTTATACAAATAATGATATCGATAAAAATGATTATAAAGAGGATGAAGAAGGCGATGATACAAACACACTGATTTCACACTCAAAGTGCAGAGATTTTCTCCTTTCAACTACGAACATCAGTGGGATCAAGAAGTAGACATGAAACGTACCCTTCCTCTTTCTTCACTTCCCCTCCTACGAGACAAGCATCGTTATCATTTCAAAATATATCGTTTGTGTTTCGTTCCCAGGGCGAAGTAAGAAAGGGTGTATATAGTTTGACATGATCTTTTTTTTCCAAGGTTAAAATAAGGTCGAAAGAGAGAAGGAGAGGGGAGGGATGCGCGGAAGAGAGGCCAGAGGAAAGAGTAAATACATATGCATATGTGTATGTATAAGTATATATATATAAATATATATATACACACACACACACACACACACACACACACACACACACACACACACATACACACACACACACACACACACACACACACACACACACACACACACACACACACACACACACACACACACACACACACATACACACACATACATACATACATACATGTATGGATGGATGTATGTGTGTGTGTGTGTGTGTGTATGTATGTATGTATGTATGTATGTATGTATGTATGTATGTATGTATGTATGTATGTATATATATATATATATATATATATATATATATATATATATATATATATATATATATATATATATATGTATATATATATATATATATATATATATATATATATATATATATATATACATATATATATATACACACACAATGTATATATGTATACTTGATATATTGATAATTTACATGATAATGCATTCTTATTTACCATTGTACACACACACACACACACACACACACACACACACACACACACACACACACACACACACACACACACACACACACACACACACACACACACACACACACACACACACACACACACACACACACACACACACACACACACACACACACACACACACCCTTATGCATAAGTATTAGCCTGCCATCCCTCCTCAGCACCCCAGCTGCTCACACAATATACGATTCCCACACTTTTGTCTGCATCCACTTGCACATCTTTATCCTTGCTACCTCTCCCTCTTGTGCTCCTCCTCTTCCACCCTTCTGTGTGTGTGCGTGTGTGTGTGTGTGTGCGTGTGCATGCGTGCGCCTCACTCACACCTGTATTCCATTTGTACACACATTCACTGTTCGGACACTTATTCCTTCCAAACCTCTTGCCCCTCTCCTCCCTCCCACTCTTTCCCACACCAAAATATCCCGACACCCACACTTTGTACCCAATCACTCAGTGTTACACGCGCACACTCTAACTACGCCCCATCCCCACCCCACACACTTCTTCATGGTCAACTTTGCCAATTTTGATGTCACGATCATTTGCCTGAGTGCACTTATCTGTCGTATGCCCCCCATCGCCCTCCCTCACTCCCTATCATCCCCTTTCTCCTATTACTTATCACCTATCCCCTATCCCTTATCCCTTATCCCTATCCCCCTTCCTTTTTCTCCCTCTCTTCTTTTATTCTGTTTCGTCTCTCTCTCCTCTCTTCCTCTCCCACTCTCCCCCAATACTCCACGATCTTCTTCACTCATATCCCTGCACTTTCCACACCTTGACAGCTTACAGAAGACAGTATCTATCAGATCAACAGCTCTTCTTGTGATTATTATTGGCAAATCCACACCTGGATTCTTAATGTTTGAATTGGTCTATAAACTTTTAAAAGAAGAATGTGAAGAAAAGAAATCTCACATATAACCATCTTAAGATATAATTTGACTAAATACACTTACCAACCCAGTCTATAAGTGAACATTCACATAAGCAGTCATTTCACACCTTCTCACACATTACATACACACACGTACACCTTCTTGCCCAAACACACTTCCTTTATACTTTGCCCATACACCCCTCGGCCTTCCCTTCGCTTCCCTGCCTTCCCTCCCGTTCTGAACCTTACCCTTCAATTGCAGCCCACCCTCTAATGATCCCCTTCATCTGTGCCTTCCCCTTTTTCCCCTTCTTCCTCGGCGTTCTTCCCCTCTCCTCTTCCCCTCTCCCTGCACCTAAAGTTTTCCCCCTATCCTCCCCAACTTTTCCATGCTCACCCCTCTCTCTCTCTCTCCCTCTCTCTCTCTTGTCCTCTCTCTCTCTCTCTCTCTCTCTCTCCCCTACTCAACCTTCCCCTTCAGTTCCCCAACTTTTCTCCTGTGTCCCCTTGCTCCCCTTCTCTCCTTTCCCCTTTCCCCCTCCAGCTCTCTCCCTCCTTTCTGCTGGGACCCTCCTGTCTCCCCTCGCACCTCCCCTCACCCTCTCCCCACCTGCTTTTATCGTCAAGTTGGGTTGCAAGATTATGAAGGTGGCAGGATATGCAAGGGCCGTTTCTCTCTCTTGGAGTGAACAAAGCTTTGAGACTTGAACATTTGATGAAAAATATGTGAGAGAAAGTGAGTGAATGAATGAGTAAGGTGAATGAGAGTTAGTGAGTGAGTCTGTGTGTGTGTGTGTTGTGTGTGTTTAAGTAAAATGTTGAATGAATGAATATTTGAATAAGTAAATTATGGAATGAGAATGAGAGATTTAAATGAGCTGATCATCCACTGGCTCCAGATCAATATATGTGCATAATAAAGTAGTAGGTTAGAAAGTTGCATTTTAATGACTGTTGTGATGGTGTTTCTTGTTATCTTCACATTAGTAGAACTTACTCACAGGTGAACATAGTACTGAACTATCCGTCTGTAGCTCATTGAAACAGAGAAATTCTCTATTTCCTTTGTAACATAATTTGCCTAAGTAAAGATTACACCAAATTCATCTTGGAAGTAATTTTTTTTCTTTTTTCTTCATAATGTTCATGTTGTCTTTAAAAAGAATATATATTAATAATATAAATTAACATTGTATGCCATGTGTATGCTCCTAATTTTTATTTCCACTTCTTGAAAACTCCTTTCAGTATCTTTTCTATATTTTTCTTTTTATGGCTGTTATAATAAGTAGTATTTCAGTGTTTTTTCTCCATGTATTGATTTTAAGACTAGTAAGGGGAAGGTGGTTGTAAGTAAGACCAGTTAGTTTGATGATGATAATGATGATGAATATATATTTTTAAACAGTTGATAATCCAACCTTACTGTAGAGGTGGATGAGGAGGTAGGGAGGGTGGGAAGTAGAGGGATGGGGGAGGTGTTGCTGCTATTGATTACCAATTCAAGTAATGCTTGCTCATAGCACCAGCCAGGTGGAAAAAGAAAGTAGAGGAGAGTTTAGTAATGTGATTAAGGAAAAGATATGATAAAAAAGTCAGTCTATTTTGTTCTTTCTTTCTTTCTTTTTAATGGTCTTTTCAGGCCAACTGTTTATAAACATGTGTATTGATATTATATGTATATTATATGTGTGTATACACATTCATGCATACACATGTATACTAATTTGTACTTTCATGTACACACCAAGCCTTTATAGAAGATGACTGACTCCTGCTCCCTCTCACCCCCTCTCTATTAATCTTCTTTCTCTCCTCCTTTCCCCTTTTTATTTTTATTTATTCATTTGTTTGTTTGTTTATTTATTTATATTTTTGTTTCTACTACATGCTTTTGATTTGAGACTTGATTACAATTCTGTTGATCAATGGGGCTAGGTGCTTGAGCATAGTTTTTTTTTTTTCTTTCTTTCTTTCTTTCTTTCTTTCTTTTTTTTTTCTCTTGATTCTTTTACTGTTCTTTTTATCCCCTCCTTTTTAATTGTTCTTAATTATATAGTTTTGACTGCATCTAACCCAGTATGTTTAGTTTGTGCATGAAAAAAGAATTGATTTAATAGCATGAATTGGTTTTATTATTATTATTATTATTATTATTATTATAATTTTCATAATTATGATTAGAGTTGTCATTACCCTCAAATGCAGGCATGCCCAGCTGCTTTTGCTTATTATTCACAATCTGCATAAACTTTTTATTTATTTTTCATTCCAGAAACGATTAGCCTGAAAAAAAAAACTTATAATCAGGCACTATAATGCTATGCTACTGGCATGGCTTCCAATTTTGCTGTGACACTGACCGCTGGGAAAGGCAATGTGATAACACGTCGATGCTGTTGAAGCTAACGAAGGGAAGGAGGGATGAGGGGTGAGGGATGAGGGATGGAGGGAGGGAAGCAGCAGCAGCAGCAGCAGAGCGAGGGAGGGAGGGCCGGTAGATATGAAGTGGGGTGGCCGGGCAGGAGGGGAGGCGTGGCGAGGGAAGGGTGAGGGGAGCATCAAACGAGGAGAGAGGGGCAACCGAGGTGCTACACTAACCTAGAGACCTGTTAGGATCAGTGGTGCAAGTGTTGGTGTTGTGTGCAGGGGTGAGTGTGTGGTGCTGCTCATGGTTGTCCCGTAG
>BOPN01007883.1:0-10000 GCA_017312705.2 Penaeus japonicus | reverse complement strand
AATGAAAAGAAATACCTTATAGAAATGAGAAAAGAAATTATTTATAAACCTGTCAAGGCAGCTCACAGCATGGGTTCCCCACAGACCAGGCATCATCGTTATTGTTTTTTTTATTTTTTTATTATCATTCTTAATTTTGTTTTCTTTACTGAGTTTGTTATACTGTTGTGCTGTGTCTGCTTGAGGGCCCTGTATAGTCTTTTTTTTTTCTCTCTCTCACATGGGACTCCCTCCCAATATTTTGAAGGATATCAATTTTGTCTGTGTGCATAGACCATGTTGATGTATTGTAGTGTAACTTGTAAAGAAGTACCTTTTAATTGTAAAAGTGATATTGCCCTGTAATTATTTTTAGGAGCGTTCTTCATATGCTTATTGTAGGTGTCTCGAAGGTAGTGTTTTATACTAGGTAAGATTGTGTCTCTTGTGTTCCTTTTCTTTTTATTTAGTTTTTTTATTATTATTGTTATTATTTTATATGACTTATATTTTTTATTATCTTTTTGTTAATAAGCAAAGCAGGCATGTAAGAGATTGTCCAAAGTTATCAGTCGTAGCCTTACAGTAGCCCAGACTGCATCAGTTTAATGATGCAGATTTGGCTGTCTCTTTTCTCCTTTTATTATGAATGAGTTCTCATAGAATTACGACAGTGGTAGGTGAAAATCCTCTTTCAACTGTACATGACAGACTGCCCGATCTTTGAAGCTTTTAAGCTGTCTTTTATCTAAAGGTGCTATTCTTCTTTTTATGATTGTTGTGTTTTTTTTTTTTTTTTTTTTTTTTTTTTTTTTTCTGAGAATTGAGATCTGATTTTTATTTTCTTCTCCCTTTGGTTAATATTAGTTATTTTGTAAATTCTTTTGGATATGTTTTTTTGAGGTCAATATGGAGGTGATTACATGTCATTCTTTTTCATTTAAACTGGAATGGAATGAGAGTTGTCACATTTTTTCATGTCAGATAGTATTTTTGTATTATGGAGTGATTTTTAAGTCATGCATAATTATTGCCAGTTATTATAATTAGTATTTGTTTTTTAATGTTATTATTATTATTATTATTTTTATTATTATTATTTTTTTCCCTTTTCCAATCCAAGTCAAGATTGTTTGTTTTTGTGGAAGCATATATTCTGTTATGCTTTTGTATAATTGGGATATGGCATTGTGGTTGGTAATGTATCTAGTGAGTGTGACTGCAAGCAAACTGCAATGTGAGTAAGAAGCACTAAGCCGTGACAAGTTTTATCACAATACCTGAGGACAGCATAATATTCAAAAAGACAAGACAAACCTTTTTTTTGTGTGTGTGTGTGTTTATACACACACACACACACACACACACACACACACACACACACACACACACACACACACACACACACACACACACACACATGTAAATACTTTCACATATGTATGTGTGTGTGTCCATAACTGGTACCAGAGCAGCTACCTTAACTTTACATTTTCTTTCTTAATCTTTTCCTTAATTTCTTTCACTCTCCCTCCCTTGTCATCCCTGCCTCTCTTCTCTTCCTTGCCTCTCTCTTCTCTTCCTTTCTCTCTCCCTGCCTCAGTGTCTCCCCACCACCTATCTGACCTCCATTAGGAGCTCAGGTCCTTTTTAATTTGTCACTATGCTTAGCTTTTATTTATTTTGTGTATATATGTTTCCCTATTTTTTCATTATTAGTTTAGTTTTGATGATGATTATTATTTTATTATGATTATATGAATATGAATGCAGTTTACAGTCATTGATTTATTATTTTATATATACAATTTTAATGTTAATGTCTGTGTTTTATTATGATTTTGATAATCATAGCAGTCCAGATTGAGAGATAGGAATCTTTGGAGGGAACGGGCCAGGCGATGTAGACAGAGTTGTAGGAAAGGTAATGACAGTGAGAGCAGAAAGTCACCCTTTCTGCACTCAAATTATCTCTCTTATGCTGTCTTCCATACTGCCTGTGCCTGGGAGCCTCCCATATACACAGTCCTGTACAATGTTGCTGTCTTGCTACATATATTTTAAGTGTTTCTGCAAAGGGAAGAGAGAGCAAGGTTTAATAGTCTAAGGTCCACATGTAAGATCCACATTGTACAGAGGATGAAGAAGTTAGAGAGGGATTAAAGACGGAGAAAAGAAGAGAGAGAAAATAATAAGAAAAGGAGGTAACAGAAGGCAAAATGAGACATATTTTCAATTGTTTATAATTGTCTTTTTTAAAGGAGAGCAATTGCGGGAATTCAGACGTACATTTAGGTGCTGAGGCAGCCCTGGGTTTGCCATTTTTTATTTGCTATAATGTCCACAGTATTTGATGTAGTTGGTGTGTTGAGCATCTGTTAAATACATTTAAATTGATCTTGCAACCTCTGTGTTGGTAGTCGTGCAACCTTTTAGCATTCAGGAGACTTATGAGTGGAGTATGCAGCTGAAACCTGTCTTACAGATGATGTATATAGTGCTGGTTAACTTCACTTATGATGCCAGTCCCTGCGGTCGCATGTGCACTTGATAAGACCCCCACCCCCTCCCCCCCTGAGAGATTTTATATATATATATATTTCCACAAAGTACCTAATGCTTGCCACTGTATAATCACCCCTCCCCCCTCCTCAAGCACATACAGTCACCCCCACCTATACAAAGCCAGACCAAGAGTGTAAAGCAGAAGATAAATAGATAAATGAACTCTAAGGGCAGTGCACAAGAAACGCAGGGAAGGCATCTGGAGTCGCTCACTTTTGACCATTTAATATTTAAATGGGAGAGATGCCACTGGTGGGGGTAAGTGGAGTCAACCACATACAGTCCCTTAAAATAAGGGCGCTGCTGTTCTCGGTCCCCTTCAAGATTCACGTCTGGTCCTCAGCCCTGTGTTAATTGCGAGACCATGTGAAATCTAGTTGTGTGTAATATTAATTTTTTATACTTTTTTTTATTTTTTAGTGTTATTTTTGTTTTTATATGTATATATATATTTTTTTTACTCTTAAATTTTTTTACCCATTTTTGGTTTATTGATTTTTTTTTTTTTCTCTTTATGCCTGCCATTATTGACCGCTCGACTCATAGGCTTTCTTGAATGCCCAATTTTTACTTAAAGAAAAAATAATAAATTTTGTGTGAGAGTACAAATTTTTGACCAAGTCAGTAAAAGTATGTCAATTTTTAAAATTATTTATGATCTTTAAATATCTAAATTTTTCATATAATTTTTATTTTTTGCCGTATTTTTTTGTATTATTGTCTTTCATCATCATTGTCCTTCATTTTATTAGTATTAACATGGTCTAACAGTTATTTGTTTTTTTTATTATTATTTTTTTAATCTTTATATTTTTTTTAAAGCTTTCTGGAAATACTCAAAACCCTTGCAATTAGAAGCTTGTGCTTTATTCTCCTCCCTCAGTTACTCTTCGTCCTTTTTTTTTTTTCTTCTATTATTGATGTGTGAGTGCATTGTTTCTGTTGCTGATATTTTCATTATTACATATTTTTTTATGTGTGTGTGTGCGTGTATGTTCTGTTTTATTTTGTGTTTATTATTATTATCATTACTATTATAATTATTAGTGAAAATTTTGATGTTATCAACTTCTGTTATGATGATTGAACTTGTTTTATTATGTAACTTGTATGTATGTAATGATAACTGCTATCATTATGGTTATTATGACTTATAATTATGTTTTAAGAAATTAAAATGCAAACAAACTTAAATTTTTGTTTGATAATGAGGTAAAAAAAAAAAAAGGTATTTTTTATGTATGTATATAAAATGTTCAAACAATTTGACTGTGAATTTGACATGGGAAAATTGTCTCTTTGATTCTATGCTAGAGTGAAATCATATGTATGGAAGTTGACCTGGTTTTTGTTTTTTATCCTCTTTGTTCATTTTGATTGGTTGTCATTGTGGAGGCCAATCAAAACAGTCAGAATTCAGATGGTTGTTATTACTGTTTTTCTTTCCTTTCCTTCATCTTTTCTTCTTTTGCCTTTTCCACGCCCTCCTCCTCTTAACCCTATATTCTTCTGGCTCATCTTTTCATTTCTTCCTCTGCCTCCCTCATCCTCTTCTTCCTCCTCTAAAAAAGAAAAAAAAAAAAAAAAAAAATTGCGATTGACACAGTGCAAGCTCCCCGGTCCATAAGTAAAATCCCTCCAAAGTGCAAAATAATCATGAATTTTTGGGCCTGCAGCATTTGCTTAGAAGTAGATACATACTTTATTGATTATTCTTATTGTTTTAAGATGAATTGCATATATAATTATATAATATAAGTTGGGTGCCATGATACATTCTGTTTTGGCCTGCCACTTTTTTTTATTATTACTATTATTATTATTATCATTATATTTTTTTTTTTATTTGGTCTGAGTACAGAAAGTGCAGTCACTATGTGCTTGCTTGCACTTGAACTTTATCTTCACACTGAATCAGTTTTGAGTTGTATCTTTGTATTTTGTGTGGGTGCAAGTGTGCGTGCGTGTGTCCACTTGATTCCCCTTCCTCCCTTCTCCCTTTCTGCTTATGCATTCTCTTCACTTTTCCTCCCCTTCTCCTTTGTTTAATATGTTTTATTTTATTGATTCTTTGTGTGAGTGACTTATTTTTTGGTCATTTATTTTCATTGATGTTATTCTAATAATGATTAAATAATATTTGTTACTTTAATAAAAGTAATCTCATAATGATACACAGTGATTATAACAATTACTTTTTATTTGTCAATTTCCCCCAATTTTTTCTCAATTTATGCATTCACCTGAAAATAATATATTCATTTGCCTCTTTTGTTGCAGAGAGACTTAAGGCTGTTTTTGTGGCCCAAAATTCAAGATTAGGTTGCATGTTGATATAAGGTCTTGAGGTGTTAATGTAAAGTTTGGTTATTTGAAAGAAAGATCTATGCCAAATAAAAAGACAGCAACAAAAATATACACAAAATAAAAATCATTGTATTATTTTAAAAAAATAAATCAATAAAAAATTAAAGAAAGGTTATGCCAGTGATGGTGATGATTCATATTAATAGTAATAAAGCAAGGAAGTTTACTTTTATTTTTTATTAAGTTTGGCTTCCATACATTACCCAAATATGTCATTAATAGCAATAAAGGCTGGATTTTTTTGAAGTGTGTTGAAAGTGACCTTGGAGAGGTGTCTAAAGTGCACAAGGCTTGAAAACTTATTTCTGTTAGGCTTCAAGAAAAAAAAAGCATTCTCTTTTGTGAATAAAAATATATTCCTCATAAAATTCATACTAAATATATGGAAAATTTCCTTGGGGACCTTTTGTTTTTGTGTCTTTGTTTAATTTGTTTTTAATATTTTTTCCCCTAGCCCCAAATTTAAAAAAAAATTATATTTCCCCTGTCAGTAACTTAAGGTGATATGGTAGTCATGATAGAGAGATTTCATATATCCAGTATTGAGAAAAATATAAGAAACCAAACCTCATTAAAATAAGGGAAAACAAATATGATCTCGCACACTAAACAGATAACATTCTTGCATAGGGGGAGATGTTTTTGAATAAGAGGGACCTGACTATGAATTTGCAAATCTGCCTTGTTGCACACTTATTATTCACAAAATGGAAGGCGAGTTAAGGATGAATTCAAGGGAAATGCTTATGCTGAATTCTGTAAAACTTTTTGAAACAGGACGAGGAATGTGTATACAAATAAAAGTATAAAATGTATAAATCAAAATGTGGAATGAGGTTATATTACATGGATATGATCAGGCTGTGTTATACATGATCCAACCTACAGAATGAGAAACTCCCTTTTTTAAGTATGAGAAAAAATGAATGAACTGCCACAAATGATTCCATTCAGTATGCGAGAGAAAGTAACAAAGGACTTACATAAAACCAAAGTTAGCAAACGATGCAAAAAGAAAAGGTCTGGCTCAGTACAACACTACTTCATACTAAGTAATTCCTCCATCTGTTGATCTTTGATCAGGAAATGTATACTAGTTATCCTGTGTTTTTGAAAGGGAGTGTGAAAAAGTCGGAAAATAATAATAAAATGTAATGCATATACTGCCTTCGCAAGTGAAACCATATTGTATGTGTTGCAACTTTTTGTTATTTATTTACATTGATACTCAACGTATCAGTCCTACCTTAAACTGAACCATAACTCCATCCATATTTTTTACCAGGTTTTATCCCTACTAATCCAACCCATTATCATGTAAACTACAGAATCTTAATTATTATCTTTTCACTATTAATTCAATTACCGTTTCCTTTCATGCCCCTCCCTTTCACCATCACCCCCGCCCCCCTTAAAAAAATACACCCCATTTAACTACTTGACCACTCCGTCTTCACCATCAGGCTTCCCTCACCGGCACCATCATAAGAGAAGGGGAGAGGAGAAGCGAGGGAAGAGAGAGAGAGAGAGAGAGAGAGAGAGAGAGTGAGGGGAGACGCGAAGCATCAGCAAGAGACAAGGAGGGAAAGACTAGATGATGAGGAAGTGCTGGACGAGGGAAGAGCAAGGGGAGGGAAAGGGGAGAGACGCAAGGTTAGGAGAGGGGAACTGTGGATAACTTTACCGGCAGGAAGAGAGGGGAAAGGGAAGGGGAGAGGGAGAGGGTACGAAGAGAGAGAGAGAGAGAGCGAGAGGAAAGGAAAGTGTATGGAAAGGGGAGAAGACGGTGGACGAGGGGAAAGGGTTAAGGACTGCAGGGAAGGGTGAGGGGAAAAGGGATGGCCGAAGGTTTGCATTAGGAGGGCGAGGAATTGGATTAAGAAGGGAGGCAAAGAGTGGGAGGATGGATGGCTGAATGGATGGAAGATGAATGCGACGAGATGGAATTGAAAGTTAGATGAGCTCAGTTGATATTTTCGAGGTGCAGAGGAAAGAATTACCCTTGTGATATTAATAAATGAAAAATAGCTGCAATAAAGGCTTATACAAGCTATGGAAAAAGTATGCAATCCAAACGACACAAAAATAAAAAATGAAATGTTTACATATATGTACATATTGATACGCATTTCTAACCGTCAAAGTGAACACTAGAAAAATAATGTAGTCTATTTACGTAAACGCCGATTCAGTATTAATTTTACTCAAAAATATGAATCCAAACTACACATAAATGTCATTAAAAGAATACACTGAATAACACTCAAAATAAAGGTACCAAATAACACTGAACCTAAAATCGATATGATAAGAAAGACACTAAACCAATAAAAGATAGATATAAACACAAACTATATTCATTTATTTTTTTTCTTCATTTACTTTTGATCAGGGCTGCTAGCATCAAACATCACGAAACGCGAGAATTATAACCAACATAAAACACCTGGAAGTACATATGAACCATTTTTTTAATGATTATGGTTGACCAAGTCGGCTAGCTGCTGGCATCACACGTTGGGCCCGGCGTTGGTCCCGCTGTAATACCGGCCCAGGAATTAGTGTGGGAACTGAGCTATAACGTTGAATGTTTCTCTCGACGCTGTGCAGCCATATTAGGAAATGGACTTGGGTATGTTTTATGTTAGTATTTTAGAGTGACCATTCTTTTTTGTTTTGTTTTGTTTTCTTCATAAAGTTAATTCATTTGATGGTCCTTAATATTATTTCCCCTTCTATCTACCATCCACAAACTTTACACAAACTCTTTTTGATTTTGATTTCTTTCATGTATCTTTTTTTTCTTTAATCCCAGAATAAGTGAAATGCTTTATATCTGGTTTATAATAAAACGTTTTAGGAAGGCTTCATCATGCATCTACCCTTCAGTTTTACATTTCATTATTGTGTTATTCAAACTTAAACAATATTTTCTTTTTCCTTGTTTTTCTCTCCCTTTTCTTCTCTCTTTTCGTTTCTACATCCCCCTTCTCTTTAAGTTACCATTCCTTAACGTAGAGAAAATGAAGATTAGTAGTTATTATTATTTTCATTATCATTATCTTTCTTTAAACTAATTAAATGTAAGTAAAAAGACCTCATCGCTTTTCTTCATACTTTTTCTCTCGAGTTTATATTCCTTATTCATATCATTCATATTCTTCCTCTCATTCTCATTGTTCTTATCATTGTTAATCACAATCATTACGACAATTAATTGCAACCCAAATGTCACTAAACAGCCTATGAATGTATTATTTAAAGCGAGTTCGTGTGCGCATTCACATACGCTCGTGTAACCACGTGGCCGGAGTGGGGAAGGTAGAACACAGAAAGAAATACCTTTTGGGGGAGATAAAACAAAGTTGGAAGAGACAAAAGAGTTTCATAGTTTTGTTAATGAATGAAAGAGATTTAGAGAATATATAAAAGCTACTGTAAAAGGATAAATGGAAGAAGGAAGATAGAGAGAAAGAAAGATGAGAGTGAGAAAAGAGAGAAGCAAAATGAAGGAGAGTACAATGGAGTTCAAAGGAATAGGATATATGTAATAATAAAAATAAACACAATTAAAATAAATCATATTTAATACCAAGGCAGTTAACCTGACGATATCTACAATAATTTACTACAGGCCAAATGCAGTAATTTATCATTATCTTTATCAACCTTCTCTCATAAGTACTATACAAATTCACAATTGATATTTATAAGAAAAAAGAAATGTTTCCAGTAAAGAATTGTTCTTACTAATAACAACCAATGACGACTTGCGAAGGTCAAAATATCAGCCAATCAATCTTTCACTGTTGCAAACATCAGCCTCCAAAATAGCAAACCTCCAAGTTCCTCAACGTTTGCAATCCTGGAGGTCGTCCCATCGCTTAGTCGGCGCTCTTCTTGGGGAAGCTCATGTCGTAGAAGAAGCTGAGGCAGCCGGTGAGGCCCACGACGCACATGGCGACGGTGGCGCCGAAGATAACCTTGTCAAGCGGACCGCCCTTCAGGTGGATCGGAATGCCGCTCGGCTTCTGCAGGGGTGGGCGGCGGAGAGAAACAGAGTTACGGCCTCGTATCATAACCTCACGCAAACACACACGCACGCACGCACGCACACGCACACACACACACACACACACACGCACACATACATGCATACATACACTTATACAGATACGTCTGCAGTGCGCGCTTGTGTGTACAAAAGTAAAAGTAGGATATTATGAGTAGATGAGAATTTGAGGGCGAACGCGAGAGCGAGCGATGGATCTTGCAGCGTGCAATGCAAGTCTGAACTGGACGAAGTGCTGTGAGTTGCAAATTAGTCATACAATTTTTTTGTCTCTACTATTACTTCGGTATCATAATAATTGGATTTAAGTACCATATTAATAATACGAATAAAATAACTAACTTGAGCTACTATGTTACTGTTATATAGTAAGAAATGGGAAAGGAAAATTGCGAAGAAAAAATCAAGAAAGATTCACGTTTTTCTTTTTTCCCGCCAACGACTCTCCGACTCGTCAATCAAAATCCTCTGCTTATTTTTTCGGGCCTTAAAACTGTAAGGAGATTTAATTATTACCCGAATCGGGGCCATCATATCAAAAGGGGTTACCAAAGGACAATACCCCCACCCCCATTTACAACTACATAATAGGGGGTGGAGGGGGGGAGGGAGTCAATAACTATAGCCCCCCCCCTCCCTGTACTCAAAAAAGGAGTGCTCCCCCCATTATGAAATTATCCTGGTGACAGCCCCTGCTTCTTAAACTAGCTATAGAAAATAAACTGTTCATCTTCTTTCCTGCCAGAAGTTTTCAGGTACGCTCTCGCTCTCTCGCTATCTCTCTCTCTTTCCATACGAGGAGGAAACGCCAAAGAATAGTGAGGAGAGAAAAGAAACGAGAGAGAGGAAGAAAGAGGGAAACAAAGGAAATGGGAGAAAGTAAAAGGGTGAATAAGAGGGATGAAACGTGAGAGAAGTTGGGAGAGAGAGAGAGAGAGAGAGAGAGAGAGAGAGAGAGAGAGAGAGAGAGAGAGAGAGAGAGAGAGAGAGAGAGAGAGAGAGAGAGAGAGAGAGAGA
>BOPN01007882.1:10000-13280 GCA_017312705.2 Penaeus japonicus | reverse complement strand
TATATATATATATATCTTTCTTTGTGAAGATGTCTTCATCTAGTAAATCACTATTCTTTTCAAAACAGTGTTAATTTTTGGTATACTTGATTATCGACATAATATCTTTTAACCTAGAATTACAGTTGTTGCAGAAATAGCACAATACTGAAGTCCGTTTTCCACTGAGTATCCGATTGTTCCATTTACTTCTTTCTCCTTTTGCACACGTCAATTCAGGATAGGCTGGGACTGACTTTAGAATAGTAAATATTTCAAATCCTTGACAACGGGGCTGACGATAATTGACATTCCTGATATATCAGTTGACCTATCGGTTTTCATAAACAAAACAGGGATAATTAGAGTGAAATTGCTTCTAAAACGGCATTTACACTAAGCTACTTGCCCGGAGAGGAGGGTAGCTAAACACCTAGTGGCAATAAATCAAAAGACAGAGCCCATAAAGTATTACTAATCATTTAGATAGAGATGGTTTATTGGTAAAGATTAAAAAAAAAGAAAATGAAGACATGGATGAATGATAAAACAGTGGACATTATGAAAGTGAGAAGATGACAGTAAGCATGAAAATATTAAGAGCTAGATTATATAAGAAAACAAATATGTAAGTCAGTAACACACAGTAAAGTTAAGAAACTCAGGAAAACATACTGATCATCCAGCTAAAATTTAATCTATAGGTATGTGTAATAGAAAGATTCTTTGTAAATGGGAAGAGTATATCGCCGATTTATTTATAGATGACAGAGAAGAATGGAAAGAAATTGACGAATCACTTATTGCAGAGATAATAGTGGCGCTCGAAGACACCGGAATCAATAAAATCGAAGATATCATGAATAAAATATATAACAACGGTACCGTACTAAAGAACCTGTCTAATTCATTATTCATCATATTCCCGAGAAAGATCTATGGACTGTGATCAGCCATATTGCAGGATTGATACAAATGAAAGGAATAGATATATAAGTATGGGAAGTAATTTTATATGTGGATTCACGGACATTTAAATGCTATAACTCTACGGGGAATCCCATCACGTTTCATTTAATCGCTTACGAGCTCATGTTACAGAAGTACTTTGCCTTTTTATATCTATAACTAGAACTTATTTGTGGTAGCGCATTGACCGTGTTAATTATAAGACAATGTGATAATAAGACAGTGTGTGTGTGTGTGTATGTGTGTGCGTGTGTGTGTGTGTGTGTGTGTGTGTGCGTGTGTGTGTGTGTGTGTGTGTGCGTGTGTGTGTGTGTGTGTGTGTGTGTGTGTGTGTGTGTGTGTGTGTGTGTGTGTGTGTGTGTGTGTGTGTGTGTGTGTGCGTGTGTGCGTGTACGCGCGCGCGCACATGTGTGTGTGTGTATGTATAAACGACGATAATAGCATAGGCATCTGTGAGCATGAACAAATGTAATAATGGTTAAGTGCCCGTGTACATAGAGGAGTAACTACTATAATTAGAGTGATATTGCTTCTAAAACGGCACTTCCACCAAGCTACTTGCCCGGAGAGGAGGATAGCTAAAGACCTAGTGGCAATAAATAAAAAAGCAGAGCGCATAAGGTATTACTATTCATTTAGATAGAGATGGTTTATTGGTAAAGATAAAAAAAAACTCCTATAACTAACCAAAACCTGCTTAACCGTACAAGTCATATAATTTATTGTGATAGTCAGTCTTTTTGTTTTACTTCATTATGAAATTTATAATTACCATCTAATAGGTTTTCCCAACATTGTAGCCGACTAAAATGGTAGTATAAATTCTATATTTGCTCACAATTTGACCGAAATATTGCAATTTTATGGGGAACAAAACTTAATTCTAAATCTTTCTATTTCTTTTTTAACTTACATAAGCAGATGTGAAATAAATAACCAGCCGAAAAAAAAACAAAAAAACGAAGAGGTGGTAACCTAGTGATCTAGTGATAACAGACACCTGGTTTGTGATTCTATAACGAAGGAAGTATACATGAGTCAGTTTCATTTCCAACTCGCATAGCCAAATGTATTCTATTATGATTTATCAATTCAGAAAAAAAAGTTTACTGGGGCTAATATCAATTGCGTGAAGAAATGGATGAATGATAAATCAGTGGACATAATGAAAGAGAGAAGATGACAGTAGGCATCAAAATATTAAGAGATAGATTATATAAGAAAACAAATATGTAAGTCAGTAACACACAGCAAAGTTAAGACTCTCAGAAAAACATACTGATCATCCAGCTAGAATTTAATCTATAGGTATGTGTAATAGAAAGATTCTTTGTAAATGGGAAGAGTATATCGCCGATTTATTTATAGATGACAGAGAAGAATGGAAAGAAATTGACGAATCACTTATTGCAGAGATGATAGTGGCGCTCGAAGACACCGGAATCAATAAAATCGAACACATCACGAATAAAATGTATAACAACGGTACCGTACCAAAGAACCTGTCTAATTCATTATTCATCATATTCCCGGAAAAGATTTATGGACTGCGATCAGCCATATTGCAAGATTGATACAAATGAAAGGAATAAATATATAAGTATGGGAAGTAATTTTATATGTGGATTCACGGACATTTAAATGCTATACCTCTACGGGGAATCCCATCACGTTTCATTTAATCGCTTACGAGGTCATGTTACAGAAGTACTTTGCCTTTTGATATCTATAACTAGAACTCATTTGTGGTAGCGCATGGACCGTGTTAATTATAAGACAATGTGATAATAAGACAGTGTGTGTGTGTGTGTGTGTGTGCGTGTGTGCGTGTACGCGCGCGCGCGTGTGTGTGTGTGAACGACGATAATAGCATAGGCATGTGTGAGCATGAACAAATGCAATAATGGTTAAGCGCATAGACCGTGTTAATTATATGACAATATGACAATAAGACAGTGTGTGTGTGTGCGTTTGTGTGTGTGTGTGTTTTGTGTGTGTGTGTGTGTGTGTGTGTGTGTGTGTGTGTGTAAACGACGATAATAGCATAGGCATGTGTGAGCATGAACAAATGTAATAATGGTTAAGTGCCCGTGCACATATAGGAGTATTTATAGTTATCATTTAATGGAAAAAAATATTTATAAAGGCGATGCGTTACCAACGTTCATTGAGAATTTTGAAGTACTCTGTGTGGGCAACATGTTGTTTTGGGTCGTTTTAGTTACATATTTCCTTTTTTTGTTCATTTCACACGATCTTTTTGGTCGCACTTTCACATACTGTAAAATCAATTAAAACATTAAAGAAAATTGAATCGGAAAAGAATAAAAAT
>BOPN01007881.1:40000-52795 GCA_017312705.2 Penaeus japonicus | reverse complement strand
CTCTCTCCTTCCCTTCCCCCCACCTCTCTCTCTCTCTCACCCTCTCTCCCTCCCACCCTCTCTCTCTCTCTTTCTACCTACATATCCATCTATACATACCTCCCCATCCATCCCACTATCTATCTAAATATCATAATTCAGACACATAGACGAGTTGCATCTGTTTAACTTGTTATGCGAGACTTTGCAGTGTTATAAATTTGCAATGCGATATCAAAGGTTGATCGTTATAAACATTTGCCGGATGAGCAACCATTAGATTTAGTTCGAGCATTTGATTGACGGTAAATATATGCTGTGGAATAATTTCTGATGTTAGTGAGTGTTACTGTTTGATCTGATGATGAATAAGATTCCACTTAATGATATTTGTGTCTGTCTGTCTATTCGTTTGTCTGTCTGTCAGTTGATCTTTCTAGCTCTTTGTCTGTCTGTCTGTCTGTCTGCCTCTGTCTATCTGTTTGTATGCTTATTTTTTTCAATCTGTCTCTCTTTCCCTTTCTCTCTTTCTCTTATGCTCTCTCTCTCTCTCTCTCTTTCTTTCTCTCTTTCTCTTATGCTCTCTCTCTCTCTCTCTCCCTCTCCCTCTTTCTCTTCTCTCTCTCTCTCTCTCTCTCTCTTTTTCTTTCTCCCTCCCTCCCTCCCTCCCCCCCTCTCTCTCTTCCCCTTCTCTCTCTCTCTCTCTCTCTCTCTCTCGCAATGCAGTTATGATTACTGTCAATTTGCCTTTAGGGAAAAAGCTCTGCGGTACACAAAGGATGCCCCGAGGGAGGAGGGAGGGGGGGGGGTGAGAGAGGGATAAGGGGAATGATGGAAGGAGGAGGGGGAGAGGAGGGAGAGGGATGACAATATTGATAATAAGGATAATGATTAGAATAGTGATGATGATAATTGTGATGATTGTTTTGATTGTGATGATAATCAGGTTGATGATAATAATGATGATGATAATAAGAAAAGTAAAAATGACAAGGATAATGATGGTGATGGTATTACTACTACTTCTGCTAATAATAATGATGCTCTTAATAGTAATGACAACAATGATGACAATAAAATGTTAATAATAACAATTACAAGGATGATAATGATAATGATGATAGTAATGATAAAGATAATGATAATAATGTTAATGAAATTAATGATCACAATACCAACAACAACAAACCGAGCCTACGGAGGAGCAGCCTTGCCGCGGTCTGGCCGGCTTACGTTCCGAACGGAACCAACGAAAGCTCCTCACCAAGGGAACTTCCCCAGGCGGTTCCGAATGGTCCTCTCAACACCTCCCTCTACAACTACCGACACCGCAGCAGGACACCTTGGTCTCGTCCTGCTGCGAGCTGGCGACATCGAGACAAACCCCGGCCCTACTATCACGCCCAAATGTAACGCCTGCGAGAGGACCCTACGCAGGGACACGACCCCCCCTCCAGTGTGGGAGGACGAACTGCTCTCAAATGTGCCACAAAGCTCAATCTTGCAGCCAGATTAGTAGATACGATCTGTTACGCTCCACCTGTCATTGCAAAAAAACACTCGGGGAAGGCGGCAAATTGTACGACGGAGTTGAGATGCTCACCATCATCCCCAACGGTCAACGAGGAACACCGGAACTGCACCTCTTGCAACAAAATCATCAAGAGAAATACCACCCCGCTAGAGTGCAGCCACCCGCTTCGCCGAAGGGCCGCACACAGGCAAGACAAATGCAGTGGCATCAGTCACTACCGCGACGCTTCAAACTGGAACTGCGGAAATCACGACAACCACCCAGTGAACCTGTCAAGTATTCTTATGGGCAACCCGCCCTGGAGACAACTTAACTTAACCCCACACACTTCGGAACACAACCCAGAGCCTCAGCCTTACGATCCCTTTGACAGCTTAACCTCCTGTCCAGACCTCAATCTCTCGGAAACCACACCTGATGCAGACGATATCCATCACTCTGACTCCTACTCGACCTTACCAGACCCGGTCCCGAACACTCCCATGATGAAATGTGGGAGTTGCAGAAGGACCATCGCCCAGAATACCGATCCCATGAACTGTGACTCATGTAAACGGCTGTTCCACAAGATATGCACCAACACAACCAGAGCTTTCTAAGACTCCGCCCTGGTGGGACAAACATCATGGAACTGTGAGCCCTGCATAGAGAAAATAGAAGCCCAGAACGCACCCACTCTGCCGAACCCACAACATACAGATTCCCCAGAACAGTCCAGCCTAGTCTCACACGCCCTAAGAGTCATGCAGTGGAATACAGGCGGTCTGAGCAGGAAGATAGATGAACTAGAGGACCGTCTCCTAGAACAATCTATTGATGTCTGCCTCATCCAAGAATCCAAACTCTGCAAGAAAGACAGAACCCCATTCATCAAAGGCTACACCTCCCTACGTCAAGACAGAGTCGGCGGTACTGGTGGAGGACTCCTCACGCTAATCAGGAAGGAAATAGCATATGAAAAACTCCCAGGTACGCAAAAGGACGGAATCTAGATCGAACGCTTCCGAATAAAGTTCTCCAAGAACCGATGGGCGACATTCGCCAATGTGTACTGCCCCCCAACAACTCACTGGGCACCACAACTACCATCCTCCGCACCGACCTGTTACCATCCAACAGCGACGCTGTAATCGCCGGAGATCTAAACGCCCACTCAGCTCTATGGGACAACAACCAACCCGAGGATCCCAGAGGGGAACAAATCGAAGACCTGATCCTCGACCGAGGCCTGACCCTCTTAAACAACAGTGATCCCACTTGAGTGAACCCCGGCCCTGGCACCAACAGTACTCCTGATTTAACACTCGTAGGGAAGGAATGGGCCAACAGAGCGGACTGATTCACTGACACAGATCTTGGGTCAGATCACCTAGAGCCGATCATAGAGCCGAGATAACCATCCACCATCAAGCTCCCAGGCCCCCAAAATGGAAGACAAATGGAGACTGGCCCGCATTTGCAGCAGAAGTAGAAAGAACTCTGACTGATGCCTCAGAGCAACCAAACATCCATAAACAAGTCAGACGGTTCCAGGAAGCCCTGATTCTTGCAGCAAAAACGCACATGGGCAAAACGAAACCAGGCAAACAGAGATGGGGGTGTATGACCCCAACAGTCAGAGCAGCAATCAAGAAACGCAACCAATTAAGAGGCATCAACCAAGTGAAAGGAGTGTGTCGCAGCATGCCGAGAGGCAGCACAACTTATGGAAGAAGCCAAAGCAGAAGCCTGGGAAGAAACACTGGCATCAGCCAAACTGGATGAACAAAAGTTGTGGCACACAATAAAGACTCTCAACGGCTGCCCCGAGATGAATAATCCCAATGAAGGACTCCTGCATGAGGGAAAGCTAGTAACATCTGACAAACGTAAAGCTGAAATCTTTGCTTCACACTACAAAAAAGTCAGAAATCTCACGATCACAAACTTGGAGAGGAAGGCCATCCACCTCGAAATGAAATGCGTACTAGAAGACAGCGCTACAGTCGAAGAAGAAAGCTCATCACCCTTCACCATGTTAGAGCTCCAAACCGCCATCAAGAAGTGCCGGAAGAAGGATGCCCCAGCACCAGACAACATTCCACCAACATTCCTAAAAGCCCTGGGCCCAAAGGCCCTTGAAGAGCTCCTGGACATCTTCAACTCTTCCCTCGCCTCAGCAGATCTACCCCAGATATGGAGGACAGCAACCATCATCCCTCTGCTAAAGGCGGGGAAACCAGCAAAGGAACTTGCCTCATACCGACCCATAAGCCTGACCTCCTGTGTAGTAAAACTGATGGAGAGAATGATGGCAAATCGGATCTACCACCTCGCAGAGGCAAACGGCCTATTCCACAGACTACAAGCCGGATTCAGGAAGGGGCGAGCCTGCCAGGACCAAGTCCTGAGACTAGTCCAAGCTATAGACGATGGCTTCCAGATGAGACCAGCAAACAGGACCGTATTGGCTCTCTTAGACCTAAGCAAAGCCTACGAAAAGGTCTGGCGGGAAAAACTTCTCCTTGAACTACACCAAAAGGGCATCCCGAAGACCCTCCTGAAATGGCTACCTGCCTTCCTAAAGAACAGATTGGCTCAAGTGAACTACAACACACTTAGTGAGCTCCACATCATCAGACAAGGGCTACCCTAGGGACCAATCCTGGCCCCCCTTCTGTTCCTGTTCTATATCGACTCCCTGGCCTGGTGACTGCCAGAAGACACCATCAACTCTTTGTTTGCTGACGACGTTACCATCACGAAATCCGGCAGCACACCCTAACAAGCCCAGCACAACTGCCATCGAGCTGTGGATACAACCCTCAAGTTTGACCCAACACCACACTTCTAGGAGTAATCCTGGACCGGCAACTAACACTCAGCCCCCGCTTGAAGTCTGTTTAAAGAGAGAATCAAATCCAAATGCAGGGCCCTTGCAGCACTAAGTAACACTAGCTAGGGGTGGAGAAAGAACAGCCTGCTGAAGATGTACAATACCCACATCAGAAGCGTGCTAGACTATGCTGCCCCGTCATGGCAACCATGGATCTCTGACACCAACAGGAAGGAATTAGAGATCCTCTAGAACAGAGCCCTACGACTGGTCACTGGCCAGTACCGATCAGCTCCACTGGAGGCTATCAGAGCAGAAGCCGGAGTCCCAAGTTACACCACCCACTCGAAACACTTAATCCTTACAGCAAAAGAGAAGGCACGGAGATCACCTGCAGACTAGCCATCGAAGGAGAGGTGCGACACCGGCTCAAGCGTGAAAACTTCAGAACAACTTCGTCTAACTTGGACAGACATCTCCCACCAGCCTTTGAAACCCGATTACCGCAGCCCTCACAGACCTCGCTATCGAAACGATCCGGAACCACCATCCAGACATCACAATCTACACTGATGGCTCAGCAGAGGAGGGAATCCGTAGGGGTGGCAACGGCATCGTCGCTACGACTGAAGACCCGGAGGACCCCACAATAGTGGAAACAATCCAGAGAAAAGGACGAAAATTTACCTCATCATTCGAGGAGGAGATGGCGGCAATGGCCACAGCGACAGAATGAATAGAGCGACATTCTGAACACCAGAAGGTCCTCATATGCACTGACAGCAAGTCACTCTGCGATAACATGGCAAGCCCTGCTCCGGCTCTCAACGTCAGAGAATACGAGCAGCGCTGGAGGACTGCAGTTCCACCGTATTAGTGCAATGGATCCCCAGTCACGTGAACATCCCCGGAAATAAAATTGTGGACACTGCGGCGAAGGAAGCAGCCTCCCTAGACTCCATCCAAAAAAGGAACAAGAGCCAATCTCTTTCGCAGCCGTGAAGGCACATCCGACGGGAGATCCGAGACCCGCCTATAGCCCACGAACGGACAGCACAGACGTACAAAGGCTAAACTACTGACAAGGACAAGGAAATCAGGAGCCGTGTGGACCAAGTCGTCCCAGCGCGCGTAAGATCGGGTCACCACAAGAACTTGCAGGCCTACCAACACCCTATTGATGAGTCCGTGGACCCGACTTTCCCGCGCTGCCCGGACAAAGATCACACCCTTCAACACTGGTTGACGGAGTGTGACGGAACAATGGGGGAAAGACAAAGGATATTCGGGACTCCTTCTCTGACGCTCGACATCCTGTCGGCGAACCCGCCTGGGGTGGTGGAGCAGGCGAGGAGAACGCTCCTCGGCTCCCCCACCCTATAGCAACAACAACAACAACAAAGATAATAATAATACTGATTACCATAACGAAAAAAAACAATAAGGTCAATAACAACAGAAGGACTAAGAAACAGGACTAAAAGCAAACTCACAGATCACACACACACACATAAAAAAAAAAATAAAACACTCAAACAAACAAACGAACACAAACACACACCCTTATTCCCACGTATCTCCCTCAGCATTAAAGTGAGAGACGACAGTGAGAGACGACAGTGAGAGACGACAGTGAGTGACGACAGTGAGAGACGAAAGTGAGAGACGACAGTGAGAGACGACAGAGAGAGACGACAGAGAGAGACGACAGTGAGAGACGACAGTGAGAGACGACAGTGAGAGACGACAGTGAGAGACGACAGAGAGAGACGACAGTGAGAGACGACAGTGAGAGACGACAGTGAGAGACGACAGTGAGAGACGACAGTGAGAGAGAACAGTGAGAGACGACAGTGAGAGAGGACAGTGAGAGAGGACAGCGAGAGACGACAGTGAGAGACGACAGTGAGAGACGACAGTGAAAGACGACAGAGAGAGAGGACAGTGAGAAACGACAGAGAGAGAGGACAGTGAGAGACGACAGTGAGAGACGACAGTGAGAGACGACAGTGAGAGACGACAGTGAGAGAGGACAGTGAGAGACGACAGTGAGAGAGGACAGTGAGAGACGACAGTGAGAGACGACAGTGAGAGAGGACAGTGAGAGACGACAGTGAGAGACGACAGTGAGAGACGACAGTGAGAGACGACAGTGAGAGACGACAGTGAGAGACGACAGTGAGAGAGGACAGTGAGAGACGACAGTGAGAGACGACAGTGAGAGAGGACAGTGAGAGACGACAGAGAGAGACGACAGTGAGAGACGACAGTGAGAGACGACAGTGAGAGACGAAAGTGAGAGACGACAGTGAGAGGCGACAGAGAGAGACGACAGTGAGAGGCGACAGTGAGAGGCGACAGTGAGAGACGACAGTGAGAGACGACAGTGGGAAACGACAGTGAGAGAAGACAGTACTGGAGACGTCGTTTCATCTCACAGCAGATAAGGCCAAGGGAAAGCAGGCATGTACAGACGCCATAAAGATGAGTCTTGTCTTCCATTGTCATAAAAATAATTCCCTTGTGAGGCAGACACTCCACTGCCAACCGCCTCGTTCTGTAAGCGGAAGACAGGCGGGACTTTGCTGCCGTTTTTTGGCATTAATATCGTGGTATTATTTTGATTAGTATTAGTTTTGTTGTCATTATCGTTGCTATTATTTTAATTAGCATTAGTTTTGTTATCGTTATCATTGCTATTATTTTAATTAACACTTGTTTTGTTATCATTATCATTGCTATTATTTTGATCAGCATTAGTTTTGTTATCATTATCATTATTATTTTAATTAGCATTAGTATTGTTATCGTTATCATTGCTATTGTTGTTATTCATATTTTTGTCATCGTTATTAATGATCATTATATTGATCATTGCACTTATTTTTATCCTGATCATTATTATTATTGTTTTTTCTTATGATCATTATGATTATGATTATTATGATTATTATCATTATGATTATTATCACTATTTTTGTCATTACTATTGTTATTAACATTATCACCATCATTATTATTATCATAATCATTATCATTGTCCTCATAAGCATTGTCATAACCATTGCCATTGTTATTATTATCATCATTGTTGTTATTATCCATATCATTATCAGTGTTATTATTGTCATTATCATCACTATCACCATTATCATCATCAACATTACTATCATTATCATTATTGATGTCATTATCATTAATATTATTACCATCATTATCAACATTATCAACATTGTTATCATTATCATTATCATTATAATCATTACCATTATCGTTATAATCATCATCATTATCATTATAATCATTATCATTGTCAATATCGTGACCATTATCGTTAGTATTATCTTCATCATCACCATTACGATCATTGTTGTTATCATCATAACTAACATATCATTATCCTTACTGTTGTTACTGTCACCATTAACATTATTATTATTATCATCATAATTGTTATTATCATTGTAATGATCAAGATCATCACCATCATCATGACCATTACCATCTTTATCACCATCAATAAAACCACATTTTCACCACAATTACGCTCAAAAAAAAAAATCCCCCCCCCCCCACACACAAAAAATCCCCCCCACAAAAAAAAAAAATCTTCGGTTTTTGCAAGATTTTGAAGAAATAAAGATGGAAAGAAAAAAAAAAAAAAAAAAAAAAAAAAAGAAAGAAAAAATATTTTCGTAAATGCTCTCAAGAGGCACTTCTCCCTCTTAGGTTGCAAGAGGAATCGCCTCAAACGGACTTATAAAATAGGGGGAAGAAGAAGGAGGAGGAAAGAGAGGAAGAGGAAAAAGGAGGGAGATGAAGAAAAGGAAGAAGAGGAGGTGGAGGAAAGAGAGGAAGAGGAAAAGGAGGGAGATGAAGAAAAGGAAGAAGAAGAGGAGGAGGGGGAGGAGGAAAAGGAGGGAGATGAAGAAAACGAAGAAGAAGAATAGGGGGAGGAGGAGGAGGAGGAAAGAGAGGAAGAGGAAAGAGAGGAAGAGGAAAAGGAGGGAGATGAAGAAAAGGAAGAAGAAGAATAGGAGGAGGAGGAGGAGGAAAGAGAGGAAGAGGAGAAAAGGAGGGAGATGAAGAAAAGTAAGAAGAAGAGGAGGAGGAGGAAAGCGAGGAAGAGGAAAAGGAGGGAGATGAAGAAAAGGAAGAAGAAGAAGAGGAGGAGGAGGAGGAGGTGGAGGGAAAGAGAGGAAGAAGAAAAGGAGGGAGATGAAGAAAAGTAAGACGACGAGGAGGAGGAGGAGGAAAAGGAGGGAGATGAAGAAAACGAAGAAGAAGAAGAGGAGGAGGAGGAGGAAAAGGAGGGAGATGAAGAAAAGGAAGAAGAAGAAGAGGAGGAGGAGGTGGAGGAAAGAGAGGAAGAGGAAAAGGAGGGAGATGAAGAAAAGGAAGAAGAAGAGGATAAGGAGGAGGGAAAGAAGAGGAAGAAGCAGAGGGAAATGAAAATGAGGAAGAAGAAAAAGAAGAAGGGGAAGAGGAGGAGGAGGAGGAATAATAATAATAAGAAGAATAAATGGAAAAAAAAGGAAGGAAAAGGAGAAGGGGATGATTATAATAAGAGGATAATAAGAGGAATAATAATAAGAAAATGAAGAAGATAAAGAGGAAGAGGAAGAATTCGCTTTTGATAAGACGCGAAGGCTGTAAAGCTGTCACATTTTTTTTTTTTTTTTTACTTTTTTCCTCGTATTTGATCATTGTTTGTACATTTAAATTCTTCTTTTGTCTTTCTTTTCTCTCCCTCTCTCTCTCTCTCTCTCTCTCTTTCTTTCTCTCTCTCTCTCTCTCTCTCTCTCTCTCTCTCTCTCTCTCTCTCTCTCTCTCTGCTCTCTCTCTCTCTCTCACAAAAGAAGAAAAAATATTTTAAAATCCTTCGGCGCCATTTTTTTCCCCTTTTCACGCCTTTCGCTTCCATTCATACCTGTTTTTGACTTGTTTGTCCCAACTTTTCTTTTCACACTTTATAGAAATGAAATTAAAAATGCTTGAAAAAGCAAACAAAACCACACACACACATATTCATATGCACATACCTACACACAAACACAAACATGTATATACCCCCCACACGCATAAACGCATACAAACATACACACAAACACGCACGTATACACATACGCTCACACACACTCACACACAAATACATCTATCTATCTATCTATTTATCTATCTATCTATCTATATCTATCTATCTATGTATACATACATACATATATATATATATATATATATATATATATATATATATATATATATATATATATACATATGTACGTGTATACACACACACACACACACACACACACACACACACACACACACACACACACACACACACATATATATATATATATATATATATATATATATATATATATATGTATACACACACACACACACACACACACACACACACACACACACACACACACACACACACATATATATATATATATATATATATATATATATATATGAAAGGTATGAATGAGACTGAATATCTAAACACACAAGAGATGTATTTGACGCGTTTCGACGGAGGTCTTTCTCAAAAATAAATAACAAGTGAAAACATAGAACGAATATATATATCAAATGAGAGCTGAAGGTTCACCTGACTCTCCTGACCTGTGTATGGTTTATCCGCATAATTGATGCTGCCGCGACCTTGGATAGTTTAAATCTCCCCGACGCGGTGTTCATGTTTTCTGTTGTCGATGTATGCAGCTTCCATAACTTTACGCCTTTGCTTTTGCAATCCTTTGCTGACGATTTTTTCTTCCTTCCAATCTGGTAGATGTCCTGCCTCATCTACGTGTGCCACCATGGCGTTGGAAGTCCTGTGGTGACGGATGTCTGCTCGGTGTTCGCTCATCCTGGTGTCGAAACCACGTCCTGTTTCGCCGTAATACGCTTTTTCGCATATACTGCAGGGGATACAGTAAACGGCACTGTCGGGGTTGTTTGTGAGCGGTTTCTTGTGTCTTGCCAAATCTCCTATCTTTGCGCCGGACATGTTTGCTATGTTCACGGTGGTACCGAAGTACCTGCTGATAATCTCGGAGATATTACACTGAGGCAGGATCAAGAAACCTGAGAGTGCTGCACGATCGTTTTCTGTTCTGGTCATGATGTTCTCTAACTTTCTTTCTGAGGTTTAGCAAGAAACCTCTGGGGTACCGGTGTTATACAAAGGAGTCTATTATGTATATCATTTCATCCTCTAAGAATTCAGGGCTGCAAACTTATGCCCTCAGTAAGAAACCCCCTGACTACCCCTGATTGTTTTTCTATTGTGGGCGGAGTAGTAATGGATATAATCATCTTTATTAGCTGCTTTCTGACATAGAGAAATTTAAGGCCGTCGTCGTCACGATGGATCAGAGTGTCTAGGAAGGGTATATATGTATGTATATGTATATATATTTAAACAAATTATAATGCATGGGCACATTATATTCACATTAGCGTGTGTGCACATGTGGACGCTGATGTGTAAGGGTGCTGTATGCATGCATACCGAGCTTTACAAACGCTTGAGTATGTGTGCATAATTGCTTATTTGTATATATAGGCGTCTACGCTGTACATTCTATATATCTATATATAGTAACTCCATATAAGTGTGGGCACAGGATGCATAAACATGCAACATGTATTTGCATAGGCCTTGCACATATATATAAACAAATGCCCATTCTCACATGAGTAGGGACCTGAAGTCGTAGAGGATCAGGATATAAAAAGATCCTCATTAACATGCGAGACTAACTCAAACGTGTTATTGGAGATTAATGGTAGCCTCTGGATCAGAACACTTCCACCGTGCACAAGGCTGACAGGTGGGGGTATCAGCCACACACCTCTTAAATATGATTTCAGTCGGGGCGACAATGGCCCTCATTCCCCGGAAGCGAAGGAGCCCCTGGTCTCGGCGGCGATCAGATTGGCTTCCTAGCGGAGGGTGCTAAGAATATCCGGTTAGACCCAGGCCGCCTAAAGATGATGAACTTATGCACATACAATGCAAAGACCCTGAGAACAGAATCTGATCTTTTGACACTGCTTGAGGAACTTTCATTTATTAAATGGCATATTGTAGGACTTTCTGAAGTTAGGAGACTAGGCAAAGAGCAGAAATTACTAAATGATGGGCACTTATTATATTGGCGAGGTAAACCCTCGGTTAGCAAACAAGAATCTGGAGTAGGTTTCTTAGTCATGCGACTGAAAAGAATGTTAGGGAATTCTACAGTGTGAGCGAAAAAGTAGTTTCTGTAATACTGAAACTAAACAACAGATATAGCCCAAAAATTATCCAAGTGTACTCTCCTACCAGCAGTCATAGTGATGAGGAGATAGAGAGCTTCTATGAAGATGTGCAAGCAGCTACCGATAGAGCAAAAACCCATTTAACCGTGATTATGGGGGATTTTTATGCTAAGATAGGAATAAGGGAAGATGGAGAAATATCGGTTGGGAAACATGGAATAGGCACCAGAAATGAGAGAAGGCAAAGGCTGATAGAATTCGTTGCTCTACCCTAATAAATATTCTTGAAAAGATAATCTGAGTAGAAAATGGAGCAGAATCACCATCCGCCATTAAAAACGAAATTGACTTCATAATCACCAATAGGCGCGACAGGCCAGGACGTAACCGTTATCAATAAAGTAAATGCTTGTAGTGACCATAGACTGGTCAGGAGTAGAGTAAAGTTACAGCTAAGAAGGAACGAAACAAGCTCATACAGAATTTCGTTAATCTTAATAAAGATGGTTATTAGGGCGACGGAATTCATTATCAACATCCGAAACAAATACTCAGCTCTCGAAGAGGATCTGGACATAGACCAAATGAACGACCAATTCAGTGAGATATCAACGGAAGCTGTACTTGAAATAGGGGGTAAAGACGAAAAAGTAAAGTTCAGTAAGCTTTCGGTAGAGACAAAAGAGCTTATGAAACAGCGTAGGGACATGAAAATAATATCAATCAGAGCCAAAATAGAATCAGTAGAGCTGATTAAGACGATAAACAAGAAGAAGAAAGAAGATATGCACAAATTTAACATACGAAAATAAATGAAGCTCTGATTTCTGGAACCAGCCTTATGGCAACAAAGAGGAAGCTCGGAAAAGGGGAAAAAATGTATGCACTAAAGAAACCCAATGGAGGCGTATACACAAAAATGAATTTATCAGCAGTATTAGAAGACTTATATCACAACCTATACCACTCAAACGACCAACCACATACGCAGATAAATGATAACAATTGAGATGTTCAAACATCACGGTAGAGCAAAAATAGGGCACTAAAAAGCATGAAAAGAGGAAAAGCACTAGGAGAAGGCATTAGTGCAGACCTTATTCAAGATGCAGGAGAGATTGCGGCAGCAAAGCTGGCCAGTCTTTATAACAGATGTCTAGACGTCGGTAAATAATCTTTCAATACT
>BOPN01007880.1:47500-52813 GCA_017312705.2 Penaeus japonicus | reverse complement strand
TCTCTCTCTCTCTCTCTCTCTCTCTCTCTCTCTCTCTCTCTCTCTCTCTCTCTCTCTCTCCCTCTGTGTGTGTGTGTGTGTGTGTGTGTGTATGTGTTTATATATATATATATATATATATATATATATATATATATATATATATATATATATATATATATATATATATATATATATTTATATATATATATACACATATGTGAGAAAGATGGTAGAATGCAGTGATGCATTTTAATATAGAAATACAAATTTTATCCCCCTGCGTTACTGCATTTGGGACTTGAATTTCTGATCCATTGCTGCCGAGTGCCCACGGGAATTGTCTGTAAAACCTCGCTATCACTGTTCTGCGATGAGCACATAGGTAAGTTCCATGACGCGTCTGATTAGAAAATTCTTTTAGTGGATCTTTTGGTCTATTGGATTCAGGACCGGGTCTGTCAATCTGACGGCTCGGGTTCGAGTCCCGGTCAGGGAGGTAGAATTTGTATTTATATATATGCATATATACATAAATATACTTACTTGGTTACTTGGTGGTAGTTACAGCATGAGCCTTGTTAGTGGCTCATGCCAGGGCCATCCTGGCGGACTGCTCGTTTTTTGTCAGTTGCAAGCAACTGAATTTGATGAAGGATGGAATCTTTTTCAGCCCTCGTTCTTTCACTCCCACACATTGGTGGTTCATCTGGTACTGAATGTAGCCATTTATCTAGTTTTCTTTTAAACACTTATACACTGCACTGATTTAGGTCTCTTATATCCTTTGTTATGCTATTAAACAATTTAGGTCCGTTTATTAGGAAACTGTTTTTGCATTTTTCTTAACAGGCATGCTTGTGCACTTATCCCAGTGCGATAGCACATTCTTCCCTGCCTGGGGGAATGTCTTACCTTAATTCCCCCTCCTTCAACAGGTCTTGGATTTGATGTTAAGTTTTCAATAATTTTCCACACATATATAATGAAGTATCTCTCTCTCCACCTTTGTAGTGAGTACAGTCTTGTTTTTTTTAGTCTTTCCCAATAGTTTAGACCCATCATATTATCTAACTTGCGTGTAAAGATTCTTTGAACTTGTTCTATCAACATTATATCTTTTGTAAGATTTGGGCTCCATACTTGGCACTGGTATTCCAATCTTGTGTTCACTAATGTTTTCCATAGTGGTAAAAGGTGTTCTGGGTCTCTTGTGTTAAAAGTCCTCATTACCCATCCACTCATAACTTTTCCTTTGTTGGCAATCTGCTCTATATGGTGACTGAAACTCATGTCATTACTCATATAGAGTCCTAGATCTTTTCCTTATACTGAGGAAATCCACTCTCTTCGTCGCTCGCTGCACCCTCTCAACTGCAGGCTTACCTTTCGCCAGGTTAACACTCTCCGCCGCAACCTGGTCCACACCCGTCCTCCTTCGTCTGCCAAGATAGGCACCTATGTCATCCCCTGCTCCTCCTGTGAGAAGCAATACTTCGGGGAGACCGGCGCTTGTCTCAACAAACGTGTGTCCCAACACAGGTACGCCGTTTCCAGGGGACACACCAACAACGCTCTCTTCTGCCACCAATGGGACACAGGACATCGCATAGATTGGTCAGCTGCCCGCATTCTGTTCCCTTCCGCTGATGTCCATGCCCGCAGATTGGTGGAATCTTCTCTTATTAACAGGCTGCCGAATTTCAATCTTAACAGTGTTTTTTCTCCTGCTGACGGTCTTCTATCCTCCCACATTCTCCGCTTGTTACCTTACCCCGGACACCCTTCACAGAGACCGCAGACTTCATGACCTGCCCCAGTTCCGTTCGCTGCTCCGCCTCTACCTCCGTTTCCTGTCCTCGCTTGACCTTCTTGCACCGTGTTACTCCCCCTTTACCCTTTTATATACCCTCTTGTTCTCTTCCTCCTCAGACCCGAAGATGGGATCCAGATGGATCTGAAAACTGTTGTCTCATTTTCAATAAATCTGTTTTGTGTATAGTGGGTTTATCTGCCATATATATATATATATATATATATATATATATATATATATATATATATATATATATATATATATAAATATATATATATATACATATATATGTATATATATATATATATATATATATATATATATATATATATATATATATAAATAGATATACATAGATATATTACATCTATATGTATATATATATATATATATATATACATTTATATATATATATATATCTATATATATATATATATATATATATATATATATATATATATATATATATATATATATATATATGCATATATATATATACATATGCTTATATATATATATATATATATATATATATATTATTACACACAGCATGTTATACATATATATATATATATATATATATATACATATATAATACATATATATATATATATATATATATATATATATATATATATATACATATACATATATATATAATATATATATATATATATATATATATATATATATATATATATATATATATATATATATATGGTTATTATTGTTGTTATATATGCTTATATATACGAATACATATACATATTATTATTATTATATTATTATATTATTATTATATGTATATATATTATATTATATATATATATATTATATATACATATTATTAGATATAAAGCCTTTATATATTATTATTATTATTATTATTATTATTATTATTATTGTTATTAATATTATTATTATATATTATTATAAATATTATGTTATATATATTATTATATATTATTGTTATTATTATTATTATTATTATTATTATTATTATTATTATTATTATTATTATATATATATATATATATATAGAGAGAGAGAGAGAGAGAGAGAGAGAGAGAGAGACGCTTATATATTTATATATATATATATATATATATATATATTATTATTATTATATATTATTGTTATTATTATATTATTAAGTTATTATTACGTTTATATTATTATGCTATACACATATATATGTTTATTATTATTATTATTATTATTATTATTATTATTATTATTAGTTATTATTATTATATTATTATTACATAAATAAATATAAATATAAATATATTATTAGCTATTATTATTAATATCAATAACATCACATTATAGTTATTATATATATTATGATATTATTAGCGCTGGCTATTATTGCTGTTATTATTATATACATGCTTCAGTGGCTCTCCCTAAAGCCTGTATTTGGTTATGTGTCTGTTAATTATTGTTTGTGTTTGCATAGGTTTGTCAGTGAATCCCTGTGTGTGTAGCCGATCGAGCCCCGACCGAGCTCTGGCTTTCCCCTTATCCTTATCTGTATTTTTTTTCTTTCTTTCTTTTCCCTAGTAACATTGACCCTTATTCTTTTTGCAAGAGCTTTTTCGATTGCTTCATTTTACATGTATCTCTATTGTTTCTTTTTTAACGTAAATGTGCTCATAATATATCTATTTCTTGCCTCTGTAGTGCTGATCTGATAAAAGTTTCGGAGTTTTCCCGTAATGTCGCTGGTTTCAACTCCAAACCTGAGGAGAGAGAAAAGAAGATTCCGTTTTGCGCCACAATATGGCGTATATAGCCCACCATTTCCTTTCTATATTTCATGACTTGAGTAGAGTAGAAAAGAAGATTCAGTTTTGCAACAAGCATATGGCAAGGTCACTGCAAATCCGCTGCTTCTTCCGGTATCCAGATGTAAATACCACGAACACGTCTTTTAGAAAGCATTTGGCATCTGGCACCCTCCCCGGACGGACGAGGTGCCAGATTAGGCACTCGTGATGATTCTCTTCCTTCCTCTGGTTTGTCTTACGCAGGTTTTTATTTAGCTTCCTTGTCTTCGAATGCATTGTAGCTTTCTCCCCTTTGCAGAAGTGAGAGGAAAAAAGCTGGGACGAGTAGACAGGCAACGAAAAAGCGAAGAAAACTTCTCCGTGCGATGCCAAAGTCTGCTTGGTGCCTCTGAGCGTTGTGATTGGTCGACTACCCGCTAGTGACGCCATGGCTGCTGCCACAGTGCCTCATTTAGCTCTAATTTCGTGGAAAAACAACAACAACATGACAAAGATTTTTCTTTTATTATCAATGTCTATAACAGTCAAATTTACATACACACTCTGAGGAAGCAATAATCTTGTGAGTTCTTTACGTGATTTTCTTTTCTTTTCGTTTTCTTTCTTTTTCTTTTTAGCCCAAACGATGGGAAATGCCCTCCTTATGCCATATTTGTGTGCGGGGGTTTCTGTATGCATTTGTGTGTATGAATGGTGTGCAATTGACTGCATGTATGGAAGAGTCATATATGTATATATGTATATGAATATGTATATGTCTATATGTCTCTATCTCTCTCTCTCTCTCTCTCTCTCTCTCTCTCTCTCTCTCTCTATATATATATATATATATATATATATATATATATATATTATTAGTTAATATTATTACGTATATATTATTATTGTTATTATTATTAATATTATATATGTATATATATATTATTATTATTATTATTACATATTATTATTATTATTATTAGAAGAGTTTGAGATTTATATATATATTATTATTATTATTATTGAGTTATTAATATTATTATATATATTATTATTATTATTATTATTATTATTATTATTATTATTATTAATCCATATATGTGTGTGTGTATGTATGTATGTTTAAGAATATGTTTAAATAACTTTAAAGACTTATTTGTATATGAGTTATTATTGTACATATTATTATTATTATTATTATTATTATTATTATTATTATTATTATTATTATTATTATTATTATTATTATTATTATATATATTATGTATATACATATTAATATTACATGCATATATAAATATATAAATATTATTATATTATTATTATTATTATTATTATTATTATTATATATATATATATATATATGTATATATATATATATATATATATATATATATATATATATATATATATTATTATTATTATTATTATTATTATACATATATACATATATTATTATTATTATTTATGTATTATTACATACAGATATATTATATATATATTAATATTAATATATTATTATTATTATTATATATTATATTATTATTATTATTATTATTATTTGGTTATTATTATTATTATTATTATTATTATTATTATGTACATACATACACATTATTTATATATTATTATTATTATTATTATTATTTTATTATTATTATTATTATTATTATTATTATTGTTATTATTGCTATTATTATTATTATTATATGCATATATTATTACATATACATATATATATATTAT
>BOPN01007880.1:27500-42500 GCA_017312705.2 Penaeus japonicus | reverse complement strand
TCTTCAGAACTACATCCGTCTTCAGAACTACATCCGTCTTCAGAACTACATCCGTCTTCAGAACTACATCCGTCTTCAGAACTCCATCCGTCTTCAGAACTACATCCGTCTTCAGAACTCCATCCGTCTTCAGAACTACATCCGTCTTCAGAACTACATCCGTCTTCAGAACTACATCCGTCTTCAGAACTACATCCGTCTTCAGAACTACATCCGTCTTCAGAACTACATCCGTCTTCAGAACTACATCCGTCTTCAGAACTACATCCGTCTTCAGAACTCCATCCGTCTTCAGAACTCCATCCGTCTTCAGAACTCCATCCGTCTTCAGAACTACATCCGTCTTCAGAACTACATCCGTCTTCAGAACTACATCCGTCTTCAGAACTACATCCGTCTTCAGAACTACATCCGTCTTCAGAACTACATCCGTCTTCAGAACTACATCCGTCTTCAGAACTCCATGCTACATCCTGAATCGTCGGAAAGGAAAGTAGTTGGCTGAACCAACCAACCAACCAACCAACCAACCAACCAACCAACCAACCAACCAACCAACCAACCAACCAACCAACCAACCAACCAACCAACCAACGTTGGAGGGAGAGCTAAAAAGGGGAGCTAGCTGAGGAAAATGAAATTAGTTGAAGTGTAAAAGTTAAAGGGGCGTTCCCTTTTGCCTGTCATGTGTGTGTTCGACTAATGGCCGCGCCAAGAGTGCACTGTCCAGGAGGCTCTTTTAAATAGTTATGTATATATTTATACATATAGATAAATTAGAATAAAAACCGTCACCATCCCAAATCATGTTTTTTTTTTTTTTTTTTTTTTTTCTCAGTCGTCACCTTTCCTTATCATGTAATTGTCATGCAATTAGTGAAAAATGAAAAATACCCTTTTTTTCTCGTAAAATGTACTTCGTATGCCCGTGCTCTGGCTCCTCGATCAACAGTACCACATCTATTGGTCGAGGATTCGGTGCCTTTGGCACACGAGGAGTCACTCCTCACGCATATCTCCCCCCCCATGTAAGGTATGAGGAGTGAGATCCCTTGTACACATATTACTGTTTGTATATATATATATATATATATATATATATATATATATATATATATATATATATATATATATATATATATCAGATTTTTTTTTTTTTTTTTTTTTGTTAGTTAGTTTTGTTTGCCATCACCTTCCCTTATCATGCATTTTTTATTTCGTTTTCTTTGGAGTTTTTATAAAAAACATGTTAGTATAATTAGTTAAAAAAACATGAATTTCTTTTTGCTCTTTCTTTCTTTTCAGAATTGCGGAGAAGGTCCGGAGGAGGTGTTGAGGGAGTGAGAGCTCACCCCTTTCTCTCTCCTTATCTACTTCTCTTTTCTTTTTTCATTCTTTTCTGTTTTCTATTTACAGGTCGACGTCGACGTCGGGATCGTCGGGATTGACATGATCGTCAACTCTATGAGCTTCGCGTGGAACGCGGTTCCTGCGGAGCATTGGCTCCTGCGAGGATCGTCTGCTGTGGAGTGGCTGTGGTTCAGCGAGTGATGCTGGGAGGCTACGTGGGAACTTCGGAGCATTGGCTCCTGCGAGGATCGTCTGCTGTGGAGTGGCTGTGGTTCAGCGAGTGATGCTGGGAGGCTACGTGGGAACTTCGGAGCATTGGCTCCTGCGAGGATCGTCTGCTGTGGAGTGGCTGTGGTTCAGCGAGTGATGCTGGGAGGCTACGTGGGAACTTCGGAGCATTGGCTCCTGCGAGGATCGTCTGCTGTGGAGTGGCTGTGGTTCAGCGAGTGATGCTGGGAGGCTACGTGGGAACTTCGGAGCATTGGCTCCTGCGAGGATCGTCTGCTGTGGAGTGCCTGTGGTTCAGCGAGTGATGCTGAGAGGCTACGTGGGAACTTCGGAGCATTGGCTCCTGCGAGGATCGTCTGCTGTGGAGTGGCTGTGGTTCAGCGAGTGATGCTGGGAGGCTACGTGGGAACTTCGGAGCATTGGCTCCTGCGAAGATCGTCTGCTGTGGAGTGGCTGTGGTTCAGCGAGGATGCTGAGGCTACGTGGGAACTTCGAGCATTGGCTTTCCCTGCGAGATCGTCTGTGGAGTGGCTGTGGTTCAGCGAAAGGATGCTGGGAGGTTACGTGGGAACTTCGAGCATTGGCCTCTGCGAGGGATCGTCTGCTGTGGAGTGGCTGTGGTTCAGCGAGTGATGCCGGGAGGCTACGCATTCCTGCTGAGCATTGGCCCGCGAAGATCGTCTGCTGTGGGAGTGGCTGTGGTTCACGAAAGGGGATGCTGGGAGCGCTGTGGTTCCTGCGAGCATTGGCTCCTGCGAATGTCTGCTGTGGAGTGGCTGTGGTTCAGCGAGGATGCTGGAGGCTACGTGAGCCCTGCGGAGCATTGGCTCCTGCGAGGGATCGTCTGCTGTGGAGTGGTTGTGGTTCAGCGAGTGATGCTGAGGCTGCTGTGGGAACTTCGAGCATTGGCTCCTGCGAGGATCGTCTGCTGCTGAGTGGTTGTGGTTCAGCGAGTGATGCTGGGAGGCTACGTGGGAACTTCGGAGCATTGGCTCCTGCGAGGATCGTCTGCTGTGGAGTGGCTGTGGTTCAGCGAGTGATGCTGGGAGGCTACGTGGGAACTTCGGAGCATTGGCTCCTGCGAGGATCGTCTGCTGTAGAGTGGCTGTGGTTCAGTGAGTGATGCTGGGAGGCTATGGGAACTTCGGAGCATTGGCTCCTGGTGAGATCGTCTGTTGTGGAGTGGCTGTGGTTCAGCGAGTGGATGCGTAGGCTGGCGTGGGGAACCAGGAGTGGTTTTGTCTGTGAGGTGGTTTTGTGTTAGCTTTAAGTAGTTTACAGTCTTCCAAGCACTTAATTCCTCCCAGGTCTTTTGGCAAGGTGATGTATTCTTAGGTTCAATGGGACTATAAGCTGATTTCATGTAGCTGTATTGCCGAGGGTATGTTTGGGTAACGGGCACCTGATGCCCAGATCAATGCTTTGTTCTGTACCGCCTGTATTTTTAACATGAGCGATTTGGAGATGGTGTTTAGCGGTACTGGTGGGTATTCCAAAATAGGTCTAATTAAGGCTTTGTATAGATGAAGTTTTGTTTTTTCAGTACAAGCCGAGAATCTCTTACACATGGTGAGCTGTTTGTTTGCGAGTCTTGTTCTCTCTTTGACGTGAGGAGGAATCGTCTGCAGCCTATTTGGAGGCCGAGTAACTTGCCGTTTTGGCTGAAAGGAATCTCGTTGTTGTCAGTTAAGATTGGTAGTGGTGCAAGCTTGGCAGCCGATATCATTTGAAATTTTTGTTTATTTGTTTTGATTTTCCAATCATTTTCGAATTTGTTAATTGAGGCTATAGCATTATGGGTTTGGAGGGCAATGATTATTTTCGATTTGCTCGGATGTGTTATTATTTGGGTTATATCGTCTGTATAGGCAATGTACGTATGGTGGAGTGTTGGTGGAGGCAAAGGAGAGGTATACATAATGTAGAGTGTGGGCGAGATGACGCTTCCTTGTGGGACACCGCTTTTGAGGTCGATCTCGTTGCCAAGGATGCTATCGATCTTGATGTGACCTTTACGGTCTTTCAGAAAGCTACTTAGTAATTTCGTGAGTGGGTCGTTTGTAGTGTCTATTTTTTGGTGCCAAACCTTGTCAAAGGCTTTGGATACGTCTCTGGTGATGACATGACATTGTTTTTTGAGGGCAACTGCATTGGCTATATTTTCATATGCAATGGCTATTGCACTTGTGGTCCCTCTTTCCTCCTGAAACCGTATTGGTTTTCGTTTAGTATATTCAGGTCTTCAAGATGGCTCATTAGTCGGGTGTTAATTAATTTTCAAATATCTTGCTCTGGAATTTCGAGAGAGAAATCGGACGGAAGTTTTCAGGTCTGTCTGGTGGCTTGCCAGACTTAGGAATAAGAGTGATGGTGGCAATTTTAAAGGGTTTTGGAAAGTACCCGGCGGCTAGTGAGGCATTGAATAGATTTTTAAGTTTAATGAGAGAGTTCTCAGGAATGTTAATGAGATCAGTCTTATTTATTTTGCTTTTCCCTGCAGCGCTGAAAGCTTTTTCATTTTTCAATAGTTGTTTTAATTTCCCCCACCGTTATTTCTGCAATTAGGTGGTTTTCGTTGGAGAGCTTGCTGAAATCTATTCGATCATCTGGGTTGGTCTTATTTGGGAATAGTTGGAGATCTCTTAGGACCACCTGCTCGTGTTGTTGGTTGAACATTAAATTCTCCTCTTCCGAGATGTTAAAAATTTTGCTCCAATATCTGTTTAAAATCTTTTCTTTGCCATCTGTATCAAATATTTTCCTGTTGTTTGCATCCAGGGATGTATGGGGAGAATGAATTATTTCTCCTCATTTGGTGAATCTTCCGCCAAAAGGTTGCCGGATCATTCGTGTTATTGGAGACTTCCGTGGTCAATTGGTCCCAAGTTTGCTGCGAGATAGATTTGGCAATTTCTCGGATTTCAATTTGGAGTTGGTTTGAAGGTTCTCTTAGTTCTGTGGTCCATCCTGTTCTTTCAGCTCGAGTTTTTAGGTTTTCGTAAATGGCTTTCCTCTCCTTTGTTGGAGATCTCCATTTGTTTTGTGGTGGATGATGGCAATGAAAGGTTGTTTTTGAATGCTTTGTCTTTGGCCTCTTTTAATTTCTTTTTAGCCAATTTTCTGCTTCGGTGTCTAATGCAGAGTGATGTTGATTTTCAAGGTTGGTTCTCGGGTATTACTTAGCATTTCTTTAAACTTTTCCCAGTCCGCATTTTTGTATTTATATCGTGGTTGCGTGGGGACCATGATGGGCGATGTAGAGAGGATGACATGAATCGGCAGATGGTCACTTTGCTGTTATGGACCTTGTTTTAGTGGGGTTATCATGCGACTGTGTTTGTTGGCAATGACAAGGTCAGGGGTGGAAGCTTTATTTGCGTGATAAAGGTTGCAAAATGTGGACCAAGGATAATTGCTTGCCCATTGTTTATGAATTCTGCCAGTCTGGAGCCCACCTCATTGTTGTTATTATGTCCGAGGATTCGGTGTCTGGCATTTAAGTCTCCCAAGAGATAAACAGGTTTATTGATTCTTAGTAGACGCAAGAAATCAGGATATGGTAGAAAGGGCCTTCTTGGTGGTAGATACGAGGTGGCTATGATGATAGGCCCCTCTGCAGTATCTATCTGGATTGCCAGCATCTCTGATTGGAAATCGTCAATGATACGATGTTTTATGCCTTGTTTGATAGCTATGGCTACTCCGTCGTTCAGTTCTCCGGATTTATTGGAATTATACGTATTGTATTGGTAGAGTTTGAGTCCCTCCGTCTCTTTTTGCCGTGGCTGTTAATAAGGATGATGTCCGGGTCAATCTCCCGATAGGCATTAGCCAACTCTCTCGATCTTTCGGTACTCCAATGTCGTACATTGTGTTGCAGGATATTAAGCCTTGTCATTTTAATTAGTTTTCTTTTTATCCTCTGGCCTTTCTTTTGTTTCCTCATACCCATTCCTGATCTTTTTAAGGTTTTTGGCTTCTTCAGTCAGTTTGAAATTTAGTTCGATTTCACCTTGTTATAAATGTTTTAGTATTTTTGTTTCGAAGTTTGCTGTTTGGAACACAGGGTTATTGAAAGTATATTTAATGGCTCCCTTTTTTATTTCTTCTCCTATGTGTTTCCTGCTTTTGTTATTATATTTCTTTGGGTCTTCTGCATGAAGACGTAAGCCCAGTACTTTGGGATCGATTGGGGTGCCGTCGTCCAGCTTCTTGTAATCTGTTTTTTGAGAAGCTGAGTGATATGTCGGCACTGCTTGTGCCACACAGTGACTGGGTTCTGGTGCGGATTCGTCGATCACAAGCTCCTCCTCCTCCATCTCGATCCCCTGTGTACCGACGATATCAATCTGGGTATCGAGCGCCCTTTGGTGTGATGTGGTGCTGCTGGCGAGGCTCTCCTGTGAGGATGCTCCTGCTATCAAGGTGCGTGTTTTTGTGCTGAGTGGTAGGGCCTGCAGTTTGTGCAGGTGGTAGCTTGGTATTTGTGTCGTTTCTCTTTTGGTATGATTGGTCTCGCTCTCCTGTCTGAGTGTTTCTTGCTGCAGGAATTACTCGGAAGATCCTGTGTGAGTCAACATCATTGCCAAGATTAACGGGAGGAAGTCCAGCTCGCTCAAGGCCTTTCTTTAGTTCAGCCTCGAAACACCCGGGGGTGCCGAGGTTTAGGAGATGGGCATGTAGGAGGATGGTGAGGATCTGAGTTGATAGGGAGTCAGAAAGCTGGAGGATGTTCATCTGGGTAGCTTCCTTGACTACATCTAGAGTTTCGGAGACGGTGTGTTTTGCCACATCTCGGTAGGTTTTCGTTTCCTTCTCTATTTCTGTTTTTTCTTTGTTTTTTTCTTCAGCTTTTATGGCTGCTTTTCGGATTGGGCATACCCCTGAGAGGGCGCGGTGGTTACCCTGGCAATTTATGCACTTGGGGTTGGCTTTGTTAGGGCACGAGTCAAACCTGTGACCTTCTTGTGCACATTCAGAGCATACGATTTTCGTGTTGTTTGGGCATTGATATTTGGCGTGGCTATAAGCGTAGCAAGACATGCATTGGATGATGGGTGTGAATTTTTCCATTTGTATTTGCCAGGATGGGATGGAGAAGCAATTAATCTTCACACCTTTGTCTTTGAGTTTGGTGGCCATTTGCATATTGGCGAGGCGAACCTTTATCATTTTGGCCCTTTCCATGATATACATATCATCTATCACCGCAAAAGGGGCCGATTTCTCTATCTCGGCTTTGATGTAATCTGTGCTCGATTCGATGATTGAGTTGTCGAGTCCTTTGAGCACCACTGTCATTCTGGCTCTTTTTTCGGGTGAGAGAACTGGAGTGAAGCCATGTTGGGAGAGAGCATCTTTATTTCTTGCCACGAAGAACTTGTCTACATCTTCCTCCTGTTCGGCTAAGACGATGTAGCTGTCCTTTGCGTCTATAATACGTAGCAGCTTGATCTCCAGCTGACATATTTCTCTCATTAGAGCTTTCCTTTTTTCGGGGGAAGGGCCCCCACGAACTTTCAGGCGAACTTTAGGCATCCTTAATTAGACTGCTGCCATTACAATGGACAAAATCAAAAAGTATCAAAAAGTTCAAATTCAAACAAATCAAAAAATCGATTGACCTATGCCTGGTATATCAAAGTCGGACGATTACATACCCCCCCAGCACAAGCTTGATATGTGCCAGTCGTGGGGGTGTCGATCGACAAATACCAGGGAACCCGGAGGGGACCTATCCCTATTCTACACACTGAGTTTGGAGATTTATACAGATCTCCCAAGTCCTGCGTTCATAAAAGGCCGTACCGAGTGGAATCGTATGTTTATTGTGTGGTAGATGGTGAGGAAAAAGAAAAACATTCTCTCTCTTTCTCTTTCGCTCTCCTGCTACAAGGGGGACTGGGGCTGCGCTCCTTGTCCGGACGAATACGAGGGAGGTCACGCCCGCAGGTCCTTTCAAGTGCCAGGAAGCAGAAGCAGAGAGCAGGAGAAAAAGGGCGAACAAAAAGTCAGCACTGACAATTTGTATCCCCTGTCAACGGTAAGCTGACAGGCGCCGAGGAAGGGAGATACAAATTGCCAGAGTAGTGTTCAGGCTGAGGGGCACTCACTACCAGAGAAGGCCTGGCCAGGGCCGCGGCAAACCACGGTTACCTGGCGGAGCTCTCTGTACAGTAAGTTTGTCAACAAATCTCTGGTTGGTTATGGTAATAACCTATAATCAGCAAGGGTAAGACTGCTTATCAGCTGCACAGGTGAGGTGAGATCGCCAGGTGATGGTTGTCACAGTCACTCACTTGGTATGAGTGGCTGCTTCCAGCTGCAGGTGTCTCTCAGGTAAAGGAGGCAGGTGCGACAGGTGAGGTGGGCGTAATGGTAACACCCTTTGCATGACCTGATTCCGCGAGCGTCGCGGGAAGTTCAGGTGAGCTGCTGCTGCTGTCTGCCTTGTATCTCTAAAAGTGCTGCTGTCTGTTCGATCTGAGTAAAAAAGATGGATGGATCTGATGAGAAAGTTGTTGTTGGACTTTTTGCAGTGGTAGGATCGAGCTATGCGTTGGGAACCATGGCTTCGACCACCAAGATTAAAGTAAACCTCGATGGCATTCCGACTTTAACTCGAAAACAGGAACTGAACTCTCTGATGTTTGGCAATGGAATCCACTTCCTGAGAATCATTGATGCCAGGAATGGATACATTGTTTTGCCAAAGACTCTGACCGATGCAGATAAGATAATGTCACCAGAATTCCGCCAAAAGCTTAAGAGCTCAGGTTTTGACCCCCAGATGCCTCTTGAAACCAAAGCTAAGATGACAATTGTAGTAAAAAAGTGGACTCGTACATTACAAGCCACTCTAATGAAGAGATCAAAGAGGAACTGGTAAGACAACTCAGCCTGCAAATCGATGAAGTCTATCAAATGCCACAACATGGAATTGTTAAGATTCGATTCCATGATATACAGACTGCCAAAAAGATCAAAGAACAAGGATCGATCCTATGGCTATCACAGTATAAACCCGGCCCAGATCGAAGAGGAACGATTCACTCGAGGTCCAGTGTATGAATTGCTGGCATGAATATGGCCATACAAAGGGTAAATGTACTAGGAAGAATGCTGAAAATGCAGTGAATGTGGTCAGACCGGACACAGGTTCACGACATGTAAGAACACAAAAAATTGCCTAAACTGTGGAGGCGAACACAGGACTCTCTCTGGAAGCTGCCCTATTAGAAGGAAAGAGATCACAAAGGCAGTAGAAAAGAAGCAAGAGATCCAAGCCCAGAAAGAGTCCAGACTACTCAGTGAAGTAGTAAAGAACACTGCAAAGGCTACAGCTAAGGTCGAGAAAACGATCGAAAAGACAGCCAAAGCCACAGCCGAAATTACCAAAACGGCGATTAAAGAAACGCAGCCACCCATCATGCAGCTGCCCAACAACCTGGCTGTCAAGACCCTGGACTGCCTTGATGGCTGCCCACCTGGCCAACCTTGCCCACCAGGCTGCTTCAGTAAGAACAAGCAAAGCTAGCCTTGAGGCGAAATAACCTCCCTGAGATGGACCTTCCAAATGACGTGAATTCGGCAGGCATCCTGAGGGTTATGCTCCCTACAGAACCCACAGAAACCCCCAAAGAAACCACAGAAGCACCTGAAGAAGAAATGCCAGAACTGCCAGTTCTTGAAGAAGAAATACCGCCACTGGAAGAGCCCACTGCACCAGTAACCCAGTATGTGAGGGTGCCATCCCCACACAGGTGCAAGAATGTGAAGAAGGCCAGGGAAGCAAAGGGCAAAGCTGTAGGAGTCATCCTGTACACTGCCGAGAAAAACATTACAAACAGCAATATTGATGATGATGATATTGCAGAATACATCAAGAATGGCAGGATGAAATACCCCTACAATAATCAGAAGCTGAAATCTGATGACTGTTCCAGCATCATAGATAGGAGAATTAGGGCAGCCTCCCTAAATCTCGTTAGTGTGGCTATCACCTACCTCGACCCTGAGACCTACAGGAAGAGGAGGAATGGCTATGATGAGTCCCAAGAGAGGCATGAAGATGGACCTGCAGCCAAATCACACAATCACTGTAGTTCAGCAGAACGTCCTCAAGTGGACTATGGTTCGTAGGAATGAACTGTTGGGCATGTATAGAGCCCTAAATGCAGATATAGTCCTGATAAACAGTCATGGTTTGAAGGACACAGACAGGCTGAAACTGTTCCCCTAATTATGTTATCAGAGGAACAGGACTGGAGAAGCAAGTGATGGCATAGCAATAGCAGTCAGAAGAGAAATCAAACATAAGATTCTCGACGACTTTGATGAAATGCTGGCAATGCAGATAGAGACCAGCAGAGGTCCAATAGTAGTGGCTACAATTACCCACATACATAGTGGGAGACCTCAATGCCAACCATCCAATGCTAAACAATAGAGCAGGCAACCAGGTTGGCAATGCTATTGCTAGAATGGTTGCTGATGGAGATCTAATCCACATGGGACCAGACTTCCCTACTTACATCACAGGGAATACAGCAACCACACCAGATATTGCACTGTGCAATAACCAAGCCCATCACAACGTGACGATGGAACCGGGCCCTGCAAGCACCAGTGACCACCTGCCCATCATCCTCAAGATATCATCTAATCCAATACTGAAAAGCCTAAACTCTAGCAGATTCAACTTTAGAATGGCTAACTGGGGAGGATTCAAGGATGAGCTCCAGTCCAAGCCTGCAGCCAACTTGAGGACTGCAACATTGGAAGAGATTGATGACGAAGTCCAAAAGTGGTACAGCGATGTTGAAGCTGCACTTGCTCATTATGTACCCAAGAGCAACCACAGGACTATCCCCCATCCAAGGCTAACAGCTAAAGTAAGACTGCTAAATATACAGTCGAATCACCTGCAGCACTATGCAGGGATTCATGGATGGACACAAGACCTGAGAGCAAGATATAGAAGCTTGCAAAGAGAACTCTCTAACCAGTGGAGGAGAGCAACAAATGACAAGTGGGAAGAGCTTGTTAGAAAAGTGGAATGGGACCGAAAAGATCCACAGTCCTTCTGGTCAGGAATAAAGAAACTGATGGAAAGAAGTGAAAGCAGAAGTAGCTACCTCCTCAACGAACAGGATGAGAAGATTCATGAAGAAGAAGAACAAGAAATCCTGTTCAGAAATTACTGGAGAAATTGTTTTCGAATTACCGAAGAAGAAGAAAACTTTGACAGTGATTTCGAGGAGACCATCATAGAGGAAATAGGAAGGCACATCCACCTCCTATATCCAGAAGCTGCTTCTGACTTCACTAGACTGGACTCCACAGATCCACTAATGACCAAGATCAACCCCACAGATGTCAAAAGAACTATTCAGAGTTTCAAGAATAGAACTGCTCCAGGCAAAAGCAGGATCAACAAAACAATCCTGCAAAATCTTCCAAACAAGATGTTGCTGAGACTGGCATTGGTTATAATTTAATAAATAAATAAAGAATCCTTATCCCTAACACAACCCCAAGTTCCAGACCCCTTCCTCCCAACCCTATTCAACTTACTCACCCTACAGATAACAAGAAGAAGAGCTACAATCAACCAAGACTTTTCCCCTTCCGACCTGGCAGGCCTCCCTGAAGGTTTTGAGTGGATATGACACCTCAAGATTGATTTAAAAAGTCAGACAGGGAGTTTCGTTCTCCCACTACTATAACTACGACTTTCCTTCATTTTCCTGACTGTTTTTCTTCACCCCAACTCTTCGTCTAACTTATCTGTCCCCTTCCACTTCGGTGGGAGTTCCTGTTTGTTTGACTCAGCGACCCGACTTCCGTGTAACCAACCGTCTCCTTTCCACCATGTGACCTCGACTTCCTCACCTTTTCCTACCCTAGTAATGTGTCTGTGCCTGTTCTCTTTGCGATTGTGTCCTGTATGTGTGTATGTCTTTCCTTGTAATAAACCGCATGTTCTGTTCTGGTGCTCTTTCTGTTTGACCTGGCTGTACTGATCTTCTCTCTCCACGGAGAAAACGGACCTGTGACACACTATAACATAAGAACATAATATGCAATACACAACCGAGGTAGAATTTCAAGGAGAGTGGCGAAAGGGCGCTTCTGTGGACAGCACAAAATTCCAAGAGTTCTCAGCCGTATCGAGGAGTATAAATGGGCAGGCCCTCTTACAATAAACAGCATTCTCAATAGCACAAAAATAACACAAAACACAAAAACAGCCACTCAACTACCACAGTGATCGAAATGTCGGAGTCGACAATCACTTGCAGGTGTTGACAGGTGTTTGCTATAATTACAGTCATAGGAGGTGAGGTGGTTAGAGCTTGAGCGGCTAGCCAGCTAACCTCGCTTTGAAGCTCCAAAGCTAAACCACAAGATTCATAGGAACACGCACTCATTGAAACTTTGTCACGTATATACACTAAATTAGTGCCATACACTGAAAATAAATCAACTCTGTATAAAGCCCCCAATTTGACTAAAATCAGGGATTTTTGGAAAGCCGTCCGACTCAAAATATCAGCACCTATATTACATTAACTTTTAATATACAGCCGTATTCTAGGACGTTTTCTGCGTGTCGTGGCCATGTCATGTTCATGTGTCCATGTCGTATTCATGTCCCGAATGCGGTAATCTAGGACGCAAAAGCGTGGCACGTTTGTGTCAGCTGCTTCAGGTTTACCAACCGTTCCAAAGTTAACATGTTTCGGATGAATGGTACTGCCCAAACGACAAATTCATAAAAAATAACTACAATCATACGTAGCACTAACAAAAGATAGTACAATTTTGGTATGAATCAGTCGTTGTACTTGTAGTTAATGAATTGACAACCATTTCACGATAATTCACTCTACGCTCGATCAAAACAAACGGGATGAGAGGGATCGTGTGTTTATGGATAGATCTTCCTTATTTTGTCTCTGCATATACTGTACATATGTGCGTATCTTTAATATATCATACATATAAATTTAATATTTTACCATCCTTTGTAAAGTCCGCCAAAATGTAAACAAACTCAAAATCAGCAGAGAGTCCATGTTTTCTTAAAAGGATTTGTAATCCAAGTCTAGGACAATGATGGCTAATATATCCAATATAGATATTACTTTCCAAACGTAGTATGCTCATATGAAGTATTGGTAAGAAAAAGTACAGTAAAAATATAATTTTTACACCCGTGTAACTATCGTGACAAGCCTACCACCTTGTCACGGAGTTTCCACGATTGTTCCAATACTTTCCACGCTTTTGCCACGACTTTCCCACGCTTTTGCCACGAACCCGCGCTTCTAGAATAAGAATCGCGGCATGTTCATGTAATGTACACGGCGTGCTTAGGGACTTAGAATACGGCTGATAGTCCAGTGAGAAGGAATATTGTTGCAACGAAAGTGACCAGTGCATTCATTTCCCATTACCATTTTTCATATTCTTTGTCATACAGATAATATTTAAACTTTTCAATTGCCCAGACTATGCTTAAACATTCCCTTTCTACTGTTGCACATTTCCTCTCACGGTCCAATAAAGTCCTGATTGCATAGGCAACAGGCATTGACATGTCATATTCTTGTAGTAACACAGCACCTAAACCAGTGTCAGAATCATCAGTTCTTAGATAGAATGTCTTAGAATAATCAGGGAGAGATAGTATTGGAGGGTTTGCTAGTTTTTCTTTAAAGATACTGATTCTTTCTATTTGTTCATTAGTCCATTTAAGGTTATGGCTGCTAAACTTTTTCAGAAGTACATTGACAGGAGCAACTATTTCTGAAAGGTAAGGAATGAACTTTCTATAAAATGATACGGTACTTAGAATAGACCCAGAACCAGCTGAAAGACCATGTTCTCGCAATCTCTGTAGTAATGCTGTGACATCAACTATGTGATCATCTCAACTTGAATTAAGAACTACTATATTATCGAAGTAGCATTCGGTATTTGGCAGACCAAACAAATCTTTCCTCCTTAGTCTAATGAAGGTGGCAAAGGCGGTTTTCAAACCTAATGGCATTTTAGTGAATTCCATTAGCCCATGGCTAGTTGCGAAAGCTGTTAAGTGTTGATTCATTTGAAAGAGGAATTTGCCAATATCCTTTGCATATGTCTATTTCTGTGTAATATATGTCACGTACGAAGTCACCTAGTACTGAGGCATTGGCTCAGCATAAAAAAACACTGATGTCATTTAATCCCTGGAAGTCCACACAGACTCTACACATGTTATCAGCTTTCTTTACTAGAACTACAGGAGAACAATTTGGTGAGGTACTCTGTTCAATTACTCCTAATTTTGTCATACAATCGAATTCTTCTTCACAGTACTTTTGAAGATGATGAGGCATGGGATACGGTTTATGTTGCATGGGCACATCAGTAGTCAAATGAATTTCATGCGTGATGGTATTAGTTATCTGAAAAGACGTCAGAAACTTTATTGATTAAATTAGTAAGATCAGAAATTTGTTCAACTTGGGATTAATATTAACTTTTCCGACTACATCTAGCACTGTAATATCGCAGACATAATTAGTACTTTCGCAGTCATATACTATGCAAATCTGACAGATTGTGTCTTTAGATTTGGTCTCCTTATCACGCCTAACATATTTCTTAAGCATTTTGATATGGTAAAGCTACACTTTACCACGAGCTTTGATTAATAGTCTACATCATTGGCACGTCTGTACACAGGATATGGGCCCTTCCAGTTGTTTTATGTGAAGAAGGAAGTAGAACCAAAACTTCATCGCCCTCGAATTTTTTTTTATTAAGCTTGCTATTCACTGCAGCATTAGCTGATGCTAGTTTGGCAGACTCATAGCTTATATCCTAAATCAAGGACATATTGATAAGTACTTTTAAGTTCTTCATCCATCTCATCTTTAGTACATAAGTTATGAAGTATAGACAACGGACCACGAACTCTACGCCCATACAGTAATTCAAAAGGTGAAAATTTGAGGGTATCATTTGGGACCTCTCTGTAGGCAAATAATATTGAGGGTAAATATCTATCCCAATCTTGAGGTTTATCTTGGCATAGCTTCTTCAGCATAGCTTTCAGGACTGAGTGGAATCTTTGAACAGTACCATTACAGCAAGCATGATAAGGACTAGTACAAATTGCCTTTATGGATAAGAGACGATTAATTTCAGCCATTAAATCTGACTTAAATTGTGTTCCTCTGTCACTAAGAATTTCTTTAGGAATTCCGACCCTTGAAAATATACCAATAAGAGCTTCTGCAACAGTAACAGTATCTATTTACTAGAGGAACTGCCTCAGGAAAGCGTGTGGCGCAATCAATGAGAGTCAAAATATATTTGTGACCTCGACTGGAAGGTGTTAATGGACCCACAAGATCTATAGCAACT
>BOPN01007880.1:12500-15000 GCA_017312705.2 Penaeus japonicus | reverse complement strand
TCTGGGGAGAGTGATGCAACAGAAGGCAAAAGACTCTTTAAATCTGTCTATAGACACATATGAGCTGCTTGAAAAGTCGGATATTATCCTTTTATAAACTTGTGGTTGCTTGTTTGTTAGATATTTATGAAAATATCAAAATGATTAGGGATTATAAATTAATGATAACGAATGATAGAGTTATGTTCTTTAAATGTATAAGAAAACAATATAAAATTACTACGACCAAAAGTTTGATTTCAATAATAATAAAATAATAAGGAACGTACAATATATTCTTTAACGGAAACCTGATGCAACCGTAACAAAAGAATGGTATTGAAAGGAACTCAGCATTTAATTTATCAATATTTTCAATCTCCTATATTAATTCAAGGATACTCTACTAGATGTAGTTTCAAGAAGTTTCCAATATCTGTAGAAAATTGCTAAGCATACTTCGAAATCTCTCCACCACTTAGCGTCAATACCAGAAAAAGTAACCGTGTGAGACGAGGAAGCAGATCGGAGGCTATGTAGATGGCAGATTCGGGTCAGCTTGTATGGACATTATACTGATAATAATAAAGAAAATATAACAGACGATAAGTATAACAACGATAATCATAATGATAATTACTGATAATTATAATGATATACCGACTATGAAAATAGTAGTAGTAATGATCATGATAATAATGATATTTTGAGTGATGTAATGTATATGGAGGCTTGATGATGATGAAGATGATTATGATGCAACTTGTACACCCGTCTGAGTCTCTGGAGAAAATGGAGCTGGCTCTCGATGCATTTGTTACTCCAAATCAACCTACCTTTTCTCAGTAACAGAAAGATTATTGGAGGAATTGCAAAACACTATTATTTATTGCACATGCAGATGAATAACATAAAAAGTGTGTTAATAACATTATGGGTTTGACATGTGTGTGCCCCCTCACAATTAAATACTCACACATGCATAAATACACGTAAGGCATCTTCAGTAATGACAACAAACTGGATTCTATGGTTAAGTTTGATTAGTTTGATGTGGTTAGGTCTTGTTGCTGGATATATCACAGTGTGAAGTTATTGTTATGGCTCTACCCACTGTCTTTAATACGTGCAAGCAGAGCATTCCCTGAGAGGTAAAGCGCCCATTCAGAGATTATGTTTTCAATTCATTCTCAATATACCGTTTACTATAAGATAGAAATACAGGTAAAAAGAATTCAAGTTGTTTTATAAATAGAACACAGAAATATCATAAATACGCATCAAACTTCTTAAAATTATTATCAATTTGGTACTATTCCATTGGTACACACAGTTTTAATTTCTCTCCCTCGACTACAACCCCGCATGTATATTCCCATTGATTTTTACCTGATTAGCAAACATAACATGAAATAAGTAGTACATAAATATTTTGAAAGATATTTTAAATATGTTAGAAAATGCACCTACTGGGGAGAGATGTTACACTCTTGAAACCGTATGTATGCGTCTATAATAACGATATTCAATTGTTTTGAAATCCAAGGGCTATTACTGGTATTCCTAAATACTCTTGGCCCACTGCCCTTCTCTCTCTCTCTCTTTCTCTCCTCTCTCTCCTTTCTCTCTCTCCTCTCTCTCTCTTTCTCTCTTTCTAGCCGCTAGGATAGCGCACCGGTTAGCGTGCCGAGCCCCGTCCAAGGTCGCCTAGCGGTCACTGTCGTGGCTGGCATCACAGTTGGTAAGGACCCAACTCGGGTTTGAGTCAACACTTGTTGGCACACTCTCACGAGTCAGCACACAATGACACAGGCGGGCTCGCCTTTGTGCATATATATTTACACGGCGAAGCAATTGCTCCGCAAATCTAGGTTATCTATATCCTTAACTCTCTCTCTCTCGTGATTGTGTTTACAGAACTGTCTATATAACTATATTATTCTTCTGAATTTGATTTATATTAAGAAGTTTAAATGTCGAAAATAGTGTGTCAGGGGTATTTGCGCTTAACGAAGACACCCATATTCACCATCTACTCACTCCCCCCATTACCCCCCCCCCCACACACACACACACACAACAGAATCATAAGAAATAAAACACTTTACGGAAACCTTCAAAGCCTTAGGTGCTTATTTACCAGTTCATTTCAAGCTGCTGATTTTCTACTTAAAGTCAAATATCCTTTTCTAATGTTCCTCTAGCCATGACTAGTACTGCTAGTACTATAACTATTACTGCTACTGCCATTACTGTGTCATGAATTTAATTCTGATAACCATAATCACGAAACTCCATCTTATGAAACATTATTTTTTTCTTTCTTTCTTTTTTCTTTCTTTTTTTACCTTGTATGTCTATGGGGTTAATTCATGAATTTCTTATAATCATAAAATAAACTAAAAAAGTGTTAGTATTTTTGCCCCTTTCATTTTGATGCGATGCAAATAAACGTAATATAGATGAAATTAGCTTTATCAGTGTCGGTAGATTTTACACTAGAGAGAGTCTGAACACGAGC
>BOPN01007880.1:5000-7500 GCA_017312705.2 Penaeus japonicus | reverse complement strand
TAACGCTATAGGTAATGACTAATGAGATGTAAGCGGTTATGGCTCTCTTATCGGTTCCATTAATGAAGAGATACCGGTTATCTATTTTTGTTTGACTGGTAAAGTAAAGGGGGTTGGAAAAGATAATGGGAAAAAAAGCCATATGTGTTAAACCTAATATTGAAATTTCGCATTTCATTAAAAAATAATAATAATGTATATCTAGACATATATGATAATTGTTACATTGCCTTATTTCTGGTGCAAAACCACACGAAAGATTCTTCAGAAATTGATAGCATGTAATAATATTGATATATACTTTATATCAATAACGACATTTCGTAACATGCACGAACTCTACATGTATGTTCCAGAAATAAGTTGTACTAAATAGCTGAATCCATACTCACAGTACCTTCCATAAATGGCTTCCATCTATCTGCATTATGGGTTATCATGTGTAAGGAGAGGACAGTGTACGGGTAACAATATTTCCATTTCCCTCAGTCTCAACTCCATTTTTAAGTATTTCCTCTCTTTTCGAGCAATGTCTTAATTTTCTTTCACTTATTCTTTTATATTTTTTATTCATTGCTATTGTTATTATCTAACTTTATTTTGATTTTTAGTGTATCTTTGAATAAGGTAATGCAAGTGGCATATGATATTTGAAGAGTAAAGGTAACCGGGAATATTTTATATTATTTCATATTGATATCTAACACCACTATCCGCAACAACGAAAATTAATGGATATCATCATTATTATGATAAACACAAAATACAGCAACTGCAATGATCATGGCAGAAAAAGCATGACTTATTATAGAAATCAAGAATTGCTTAAAGCATGGCTTAGATATTCTATCAACAGATCCACAAATAAAATTATCATGCCTCACAATTTGTGAAAGTTCTAATAATAGCATTCAATTTGGAAGATTTCGATTTATAACATATTAATCAACATAAAACTGGAGTAGATCAGTGGAAAGACAGCTTGAAGGATTGATACACATTAAAAACATATAGTAAAACCAATGACATTTTTTTTCAATCTTCCTCAGATGAAATTGCATATTAAAGCCTAAAATTAAAATGGCCGTACTTAATAAAAAAATTCAAGTGATATTCGGTGAGGTCAGGAGCTTAAGATGGCTCAATCCAGGGCATTCTTCCTCACCCTAAAATGAAAAAGCAGACCCTGCCTCATGTCATAAGTTGCTGGTTAATTCCTTAAGCAAAGGATTTTCATCTTGAGTATATGAAGATTTTTTATGTTTAGATGAATGATACATGATATAAGAATAATTGTAAATTAAAATAACGGAGGGATGATAACTCCCCCCCCCCACCCATCTCTCTCTCTCCCTCCCTCCCTCACCCCCCCCCCCATCTCTCTTTCTCTCTCTTTCTCCCTCTCTCCCCCTTCTCTCTCTCTCTCTTTCCCTACCTCCCCCCTCTCCTGCTCCTCTCTCTCTCTCTCTCTCTTTCTGTGTGTGTGTGTGTGTGTGTGTCCCCCCTCCCCTCCTCTCTCTCTCTCTCTCTTTCTGTGTGTGTGTGTGTAGCGTTTGTTCTCCTTGGTTGTTCAGGAGCACTCACAAATACTGGTGGGAGGAATGAAACCAGCCTAAGTTTTCCATGGCTTATTGGGAGGATAGAACTTACATACGTGATTTATGGAAACTTCATGACGTGTCAAAACTCATGAATTTTAGCGGCGTATTCACTTCTAGTGTGCCAAGGAAGTCAGGCTTTTAGGAATAAAACAGGATTCAAATCACTTGCATATGTCTTTGTGCATTACTACTATTTGCAATGTGTAAGTTATTTAAGAAATATTAGTCTCCTAAGGAACTAATGAGACGAGCGACATCACAATCTTCTTAAAACATACAAGACATTGATGCGCAACCGTGAAATAACAAATCGGGGAACTTATTTCAGATTCAGAGTACTCTCCTACATGACGATCTAATTATCATTTTACTACAATTCCTGAAAGTTATATCGATATGATAAATAGAGTAAGGAAATGGCTGTTTTCCACGTGTTCTCATGAATTGCTGTCAGTTGTACTATGACTTTTGATATTGGAAGTATTATTGCTGTTTTATTTTCTCATTCTCTTGTCTCTGTCTTTTCAACTGATTTATAAGAATAATTGCTCGAGTTTCAACATACGTCAGGTATAAAACATATCTCGATTTTTCATATTTGACTGACAGAGTATATATTTCGTATGCTGGTATGTGATTAAATCTGAGAGAGAGAGAGGGAGACAGAGAGACAAAGAGAGAGAGAGATAGAGGGGAATTTATTATCTATCTTTTTTTTCTCTCTCTCTCTCATTTTATCTCTCACTCACTCACTCACTCGCTATACATATAGATGAATAGATGTAAGTAAATTCACAGAAAAAAGGTAGGTAGTAATACCATTAATACCGTAAATATCAAATATGATCTCTACGCTTGAGGTTTACATAATGTAGATTTTCTGATGGATTTGTCTATTG
>BOPN01007879.1:40317-42817 GCA_017312705.2 Penaeus japonicus | reverse complement strand
ATTAATAAAATGACAGCAAGAAAAAAAAAAAAAAAAAAACGAAGTCCCCCCTCTCCTGTACCCAACTGGAGACCAAAAAGAAAACGGAGCTCCCTTCCTGGCCCATTGAAGCTCCCCGTGTGAACAGCCATCATTAATGTAATTCCAATAATTAGAGCTTGTGGCTCGTGTCGACTTTTGAACCCTTTGTGAATTGCCCTCGACTCTCGCACCTTCATCATAGGATAGAATGATTAAAGTCAAGGAAGTCCCATAGTTCCATAGAAGTCTTTTTTCTTTTTCTTTTTTTTGACGGCGCGAAACACTTCCGTTTTCCATTAATAATACGTGAGGCCGGACTTAAAGGGGTACTTTTAGTATGTACTTGTTTTTCAATATCGCTATCATTTTTGTTAATGTTATTATACATATCACGGCTGTTACTAACAACAATATCAAGAATGTTAATGTATTCATATCAAAATTCAGAGTGAGCTCAAATAAGCTCATGCAACTAAGCAATCACTGCAAGTGCAATCATCTCCATTCAAAACTTAGCCGTCTCTTCTTTCTTCCTCTCCTCTTCTTTCTCCCTCTCCTCTTCTTTCCTCCTCTTTCTCCTCTTCTTCTTCCACCTTCTCGTCTTCTTCTTTCCCTTTCTTCTCTTCTTCGTCTTCCTTCTCCTTTTCTTCCTCCTCCTCTTCGTCTTTCTTCTCTTCTTCTTCCTCCTTCTTCTCTTCTTCTTTCTCCTTCTCCTCTTCTTCCATCTTTTTCTCCTCTTCTTTCCTCCTCCTTCTCCTCTTCTTCCGCCTCCTTCCCCTCTTCTTCCTCTTCCTTATCCTCTTCTTCCAACTTCTTCTCCACTTCTTTCCTCCTCCTTTTCCTCTTCTCCCCCCTCCTTCTCCTCTGCTTTGTCTTCCTTCTCCTCTTCTCCCTCCTCCTTCTCCTCGTCTCTCTCCTCCTACTCCTCTTCCTCCTACTCCTCTTTCTTTTATGTTCCTCCCCATCCCTCATTTTAATCTTCTCCTCCATCTCTTCCTCCTTCTCCCTTTGCTTCTCATCCCACTTCTCCTGCTCCTCTCCTTCCTCCACCTCAGACTCCTGCATACACCTCCTCCTCCTCCTTTTCTTCTCCTTCTTCCTCTTCTTCTTCCTCCTCCCTCTTCTCTTCTTCACCCTCTTCCTCTCAGCTCTACTTCCACCACGACAATCACCATCCCACCTCCTTCTCCAACATCACTACCATCACCAACTTCTCCACCTCCTCTTCTTCGCCCTTCCCCTCCTCCTCTTCCTCCTCTTCTTCTCCCTCTTCCTCCTGCCTCTCCTTCTCCTTCTCTTCCTCCATCTCCTCCTCCTCCATCTCCTCCTCCTCCTCCTCCTCCTCCTCTTCCTCCTCCTCCTCCTCCTCCTCTCCCTCCTCCTCCTCCTTCTCCTCCTCTCCCTCCTCCTCCTCCTCCTCCTCTTCCTCCTCTTCCTCCTCCACCACCTCCTTCACCACCTCTTCATCCTCCATCTCCTCCTCCACCACCTCCTTCACCACCTCCTCCTCTTCTTCTTCTTCTTCCTCCTCCTCCTCCTCTTCCTCTTCCTCCATAACCAAATTTTTCCATGAGAAAAATACGGAATCTTTTGATGGCTGGCGTCTTGAGCAGCTGTCTGTGTTGCGGTTCTTGTGATAGCAGTGGAGATAGGTCCGTCTATTAGAACTTTTAATCCCGCTGTGCAAATTGAAATCTCTCTTCTCTCTATTTCTTGTTTGATCTTATTATTATCGTGATCTTCTTTTGTCTATTTGCTTGTTTTTCTTTCTTCTTCGATTTTTTATTTTTTGTCTTTATCTTTTTATTATTATTTTTTTAAAATTATCATCATCATTATTATTTATTATTATTATTATTATTATTATTATTATTATTATTTTTTTTTTTATTTTTTTTTTTTTTTGGGGGGGGCCGCAACCAAAGCGAATTACGATCACTGATCTTCACAATATAGCGACTTCACTATACATCTTCCCTACAGAACTCACTATACCTTACCTATATAAACCACAGCCTCCACTACGAAAAACAACCCCTCCATCTTACAGCAAAATGAGGCTAATCACCGTGAGATTCTGCAACGAGTGGATACCTGATCATTGCGAATCTCCCTCCCCCTAACACCCCCTCCTCCATCCTCCTCCCCCTCCTCTACATCCATCCTCCTTCCCCTCCTCTCCATCCATCCTCCTCCCCCTCCTCTCCTCTCTTCTTCTCTCGCTCCTCTCCTCTCCCATCCATCCTCCCATCCCGCTCCATCCTCCCATCCATCCTCCTCCTCCTCCTCTCCTCTCCTCTCCTCTCCTCTCCTCTCCCCTCCATCCTCCTCCTCCCCCCTCCCCTCCATCCTCCTCCTCCTCCTCCTCTCATCTCCTCTCCTCTCCTCTCCCATCCTCTACCCCCTCCTCTCCTCTCCTCTCCTCTCCCATCCATCCATCCTCCCCCTCTCCTCCATCCTCCTCCTCTCTTCTCCTCTC
>BOPN01007879.1:30317-32817 GCA_017312705.2 Penaeus japonicus | reverse complement strand
GATAGACAGATGAAGAGGGAGATATACATGGATAGATAGAGATGAATGGTGAAGAGAGGGAGATAGAGCTAAAGACCGGAAATTGTTAGAGAGGGATAGATAGATAGAGGTGAGAAGACAAACAAAGAGACAAATGCATAAATATGATAGATAAAGATTAAAAACCTAAACACACACATATATAGAAAGACAGATAAAATAGGATAATCGATAAAATTACTAAAATAATGAAATATATGAAGAGAACTAAACTAATATCTACAAAGAAGCAGCAAGATTTGCACCTGTCAATCAAAATGCTTCCGTGCAGTATTCGCGCAGGCTCTCTGACAGTCTCTCCTCTCCCAGTGTCTGATTTGCCTCGTATAAGCTATTGTTATCATATATATACATAAACACACACACACACACACACACACACACACACACACACCCACACACACACACACACACACACACACACATATATATATATATATATATATATATATATATATATATATATATATATATATATATATATATATGTATATTTATATCTATGTATGCATATATATGAATAGGTATATATAAGGTATATAGGTATATACGTGTATATATAATACAAATGCACATATAGGTTGATCATATATATATATATATATATATATATATATATATATATATATATATATATATATATATATATATATATATATATATATATATATATATATATATATACATATATAACTATATATATATATATATATATATATATATATATATATATATATATATATATATATATATATATATATATATATATGACTAACCTCCAAGATAATCAGCTCCACCTGCATTCCTCAATCTCATTAAGTGATTTAGTTGAAAAGCAAAACCTAATAAGCGACAGAAGCCGTCAAGCCAAAGCCATGATGGCGGGTTTGTCAGAAGGCGAGACGTCTCGGCTTCCCCAGCAGCCATTCACTTACACGAAGGAAGGTGGAGGAACGTCTAGACGCCCTGGCGAAGGGACGCCTGAGACGTTGTTCTTCTTAGCTCGAGACAGGGTTTCCGTCACGCCAATCCATCAGCTTCGAGTAAGCTTAACCATTGCCTTGTCTAACTCCGCTTGGCTCTCTCTCTCCTTATCCCCCTAATGGCTTGTCATTTTGCCGTCCTAATCATATACATTGGTGTAGTACAAAATACGATTAGGCTAATCTAATACAGTGTTGCTTATTTTTTCCTTCGTAATTTTCACAACTTGCTTGGGAATTCAAATGAATAATAAGGGGGGCTTGTAACACAAATGATACGTTTTTGTTTTTGTTTTTTTCTCTCTCTCTCGCTTGTTTTACAAAACAAGTCTTCTTTGCAAAGAAATGTCTTCTATTTGTTTCTCTCTTTCTCTTTTCTCTCATTTGGCCGAGGAACCTCACACCTCCGGTTGATTGAAGAAGGTATTGCTCTTCTCCTTTTGGTCTAACGAGTTTCCGACCGACGAGCAGGTCAGCAAGAAGACGAATATTGCAAGAACTGAACAAACATAAGCCACTACTGTGAACTGGAGAGACAGAGTTATGTCCCTTAAGATTCGAAATTTCCATATTTTTTAAAGTCACTGTTGATTTAAAATCGTCACTGCTAAATGTGACTCACATTGAAATATATTGATGAGAATTATTGCAAGACTGCCCTTAACTTTCTGATCTTACATTGCTCAGCAAAATTATTCATCATTGTATGGCCAGTTCGAGAATAAGTGTTTCTGCAGTGCAATTTCGAATGGATTGATCATCTCTTTTCTTTGGAATTTGGTCAATAAACACATTGCAGATTATGTAAGGCAAGTTAATGCACACTACTATTATCAAATTATTCGAAGAAAGGTAAACTATACACCTTCTTGTACAGCAAATAGTGCGTGTACTCTACGTAATGGTGTTCAGTAAAACCACTTGATTCTTATATTCATCATATTAACTGTTATGCCATCCCGCGTTCATTTGCGAACATTATAGCAATATGAATTATGCTGGCCATGAGAAAAAATCTATGATATACAGCCCATGTTGACTCGAACCTTCAAGGTCACCCTTTCATAACACACCCAAATAAATCATATCTTAGATAGATCTCACGTCATCGACCTTAATCTAAGATACTTTGTTTTTTTATACATATACATATTATCATTAACATCATTTTACTGGAATTGAATTTCGAATCGTTTTTCACATGATGGAGAAGAAAAAAAAAATCCCGTATCAGGGAGCTCGATCAAAAAATATATATATCCGAACAAAACGGGTAATAAAAGCGTTCGTTAATCTAGATTCAAATCAAAAGAACAGCTGATTAGTCGAGAGCGCACACAACCCAATTGGAAAAGAGGAGCTAAGTAATTACGTGTGGCAATTTCCCGTTAAGGAGCAGTTAGCGTGAGAGCTTCCTAATCACTATGGTCACTCCCGGTGTCTCACTCTACACCAATGAGCTTTCGAGCTCTTTTCTC
>BOPN01007878.1:32500-52826 GCA_017312705.2 Penaeus japonicus | reverse complement strand
TCTTATCTTCCACTGATAAAATTAACACTCAGAGGAAAAACTGCAGGTGTGGGTTGGCAGAGTAAAGGAAGGCAATTTGGATATGTTCCCACATGCTGCAGCAGCAACAAGCGGTAGAGAAATCATTTCTATTATTTCTGAGCATCTTGAGGTACTGGAAAAGCAACTTCAGTACTATTTTCCAGACATATGCACTGAAAACTATGACTGGATAAGAAGCCATTTGTTGCACCAGTATCAACCCAATCTCAGCTTACCGGGGCCTTACTACCCTCACGGAAGAAGAGCAGTTAGTGGAAATGCGTAATGATCGTAACCTGAAGTTATTGCACATGCAGCTGCCTCTTGACAGATTCTGGGTTCCGATGAAGGCTAAGTATCCTCAAGTTGCAAAGAAAGCTCTGGTAATCCTTATCCAGTTCTCTACATCTTACCTGTGTGAGCTGGGATTTTCTGTTCTAGCTAACATTAAAACGAACAAGAGGGCAAGATTGCAAACTCTTGAAGAAGAAATGAGAGTATGTTTGTCCACTATTCAACCCAACTTGAAAAGGATCTGTCAGTCACATCACAGCACATGTATCTCACTAAATCAGGTTAGCTTTTGTTTGTTTTGCTTATTTGACTATCAGTGATTATCATGCCTTTTTTTCTTCTTCTTTTTATGCTACTTTGCATTTATAACTCTTAAGTTAATCTAATATTCTGAATCTAATTCCACTGACGAGTTCTATGTTTGGGCATGTACTACAGTACATCATATGTTAATTTGGGTTTGAGTACGGATAATAATTTTAAATCATTAATTAAAGTAATTCAAACAGGTACAATTTTATATCAGAAGTTAATTCATGTGAGGAGGGGTGATGGTGAAAAAGGGGTGCCACAGAAAGGATTATATAAATTCAGGGTGCCATCACTGAAAAAAGATTGAGAACCACTGGTGTAAAGAAATATATATATATATATATATATATATATATATATATATATATATATGTGTGTGTGTGTGTGTGTGTGTGTGTGTGTGTGTGTGTGTGTGTGTGTTGGTGTGTGTGTGTGTATGCATATATATACTTTTTTTCTTTCTTTCTTTCTTTTTTTTCATCCACCACTATAACATCTGATATTAGTAAGATCCTTTTTTGGTAAAAATAGTTATCGTTATTCAAGAAATGTTAAAAAATATACACAAATGATTGACCCCTCTAACTGACTATCATTTATCAATTACTAAAAACAGGATGTCGTTTATCAGAAATGGAATCATATATTACCAAAACCTTTCCAAAGGAATACATTTCATGGAAAAATACAATTTTCCAAATTTGGTTAAAACAATAGAAAGACATTTACATATTTATTCACCATCTAGGTTAGGTTAGGTTAGGTTAGGTTAGGTTAGGTTATATATGTATCATTCGCGATGATACCTGCGGATGTTATGCTTATGTCAATGTATGATGTTATGTGGTTCATTGATATTTATTCAATACTGCCTAACAGATATGCAGTTGGTGGTAATTAATTTTGCTTTATGAAATTGATATGATCTAAATTTAATTATATCTGTTACTCTTATTCTTGTTTTAATCTTTGTTTAGGTTGCATATCTTTCTTCTTTTTTTTTTCTTTTTTTTCTTTTTTTTTTTTTTTTACTAAGCTTAATTCAATCTTACATTATGATTTGATCCTGCAATATATCATCTTGTTAGGGTTTTTTTCTGCAGTTCATTAGCATGCCTCGACACTCGAGCCAAAAGATTCATTGCATATTGAACACCCACTTGTCCATTTATTTCGTTATCAAAAATGCCTTTTATAATGTTCTTCCTCTTAGACAACTATTCTGTTCAGGTCAATCTCTCCTCATGAGAAAAAAAAAGTCAGTGTCCTTTCTTCTGATTGAGGCATTATCAATTATTTGTTTGTTTGTTTGTTTTATCTTAAGCGAGAATAATATATCTCTGGAGAACCAATATCCGATATCTTTGGCTTCATATGAGTTGTTACGTCTAGCAAGCTAACTGTTGATGAGTCATCTGTTGTCGAACTTCCCTCTCTTGACAACGTAGGCAATTAGCTAACAATATAGACATTAGCAGTGCATCGTGCTTACCACATTGTGCAAAGAATGAGTATGGTTGATTTACGATATAATAAGGACTTTCTAAACTACAAAGTTCTAAGGCGGTAAGAATATTCTCTTCCTCGTAACTAACATTTTTTTTAACATTCGACCCTTCTGTTCCTTATAAGTAGAATCCCTGAATGGAAAGCCGACGATATTTCTTACATTTGATGATCACAATCAAACGCGGTGGATAGGATACACGCTTTAGGTACTGCTATGAAATATATATATATATATATATATATATATATATATATATATATATATATATATATATATATATATATATCATCTTAATATTCCTAAATAGAAGAAACATCTAATACTCGTACATATATCAGTTATTAGAGAAATTTCAGCGAGACACTTTTAGAGCTTACTCTTATTCAAGGCAGCTGCAATTTCCTGTGTAGGGTCGGGGAAAAAATATTCCATATCCGTGTTTAGTATATATTGGAATAGGAATACACATACGCGTACAAACACATATATATTTATATATGTGTACCCATAAATGCCCATCAATCATATTATCTATCTAGTTATCTATGCATCTCCTGGCTCTCTCTCTCTCTCTCTCTCTCTCTCTTTCTTTTTCTGTATGTGTATATATATATATATATATATATATATATATATATATATATATATATATATATATATATGTATATATATATATATATATATATATATATATATATATATATGTATGTATGTATATATATATGCATATATATATATATATATATATATATATATATATATATATATATATATACACAAACACACACATACACACACACACTCACACACACACACACACACTCACACATATATATATAGATAGATAGATAGATAGATATAGATATAGATATGTATATATATGTATATATATACATATATATATATATATTGTGATGGGTATGTAAATCCAATTATCGGATTACAACATGACCGAGTGAGGTCAGTAGTGTAACCATTAATCGATTCACAAATGGCAAAGTATGTCATGTTACAGAAGATGCAGATATCTAATCATGCATTAGAAATATAGGTCAACATATATGTAGACAATAAAATAAATGAAAATGTAGAGAAAATCATAGTTAAGACACATATATAAATCTTAATTGTCGTAAACGATTTTCTTACGAATTCACACGGACAATAATGACATAGGATAAGGTCACATGCAGAACGCGGTCATAAAGTGACCGAAGGTCACATGTGAAGCTATTTCCCAATATGACACGGTCATGAAGGTGACCATACGAACGGGTCACGGGTCAAGTGAGGTCAGGTCATGACCTAGTCATATGCAAAATACATTTAATTTAATGTATATTAAAGCAAAAGAAAAGAAATTATATTAAATTCCCATAATAAAAGAGCAAATATAATAAATGCTAACGCAAAGTGAATTACATTTATACGAATTCATAGTATAAACCATATTCAAGAAAGGAAAATATGTAAATTCACAAGAAAAATAATCACACGAGATCAAATAACGAATCTGAAACATGTAATTACCGAATATATTTTTGTTCGAAGAAATTCGACATGTTAAATTTCGCATAGGAACGAAAACTTAAGAAAATCACACAGACATTAGAAATTCTACATAAGAAATTTCGAAGTTATTGCTATAAACATTATGATATGTTTTTACCGTTATATACTTAACTAACGTATCGAAAAACAAATCACCGTACAGAAAACAAATCATACTTGTAAGTAGAAAAATGTAATCGTAATTTCGCACAAGATAACGTAGAGAAATCAAAGCGTAGAATGATAGAATAAGTAAACGAAACATAGTTATTTTATCGGTTTCGTATGAAAGACTAATGTCACACCTTTATGTGAATTTCTACGGGAGTACTAATAACGTTGAAACGCTAACAATAGCAACGTAAGAGAAAAATAGAATATTTGTTAAATATTCGTAGCATAGTAAAAAGAACGAATAACGTACACATCGGAAGACACATAAAATAATGATGTGAGATTATTACGTTACCGAATGTTAACGAAAAGTTATTTAGTGAAATTAACGAAACGATACGTAGAAAAAGAATATCACTAATTAACAAAATGAGAATAGATGAGAAAGCGAGGGTGGGAGGGCGGGGGAGAATTACGGGGGTGGAGTTTGCAATAAACAGGGAGAAAAAAAATGCAATGGGGAGGGGGGGCAGGGAAACACAGGAGATACAGTGTCTAGCAACCTTAAAGTGACTTACCTTCATTTGCTGAAAGGAGAGAAGTAGCTTCACTGCGATTGTCGTGTTCCTCTTAGTGCTGACGTTGTTCACAATCACAAAATACACACTTAGACAATACTAACGTGGCGATAATTGTCCCAGCCGTTACCGTATAAGGTGGGATAGACAAGGGTTATTTAAGTACGCGCGAGCGGTTCACGACTTAAATAAATATTAGGTTAATATTCTACACTTTTAACCTAAAAGGAGGAGGTACTTCTCCAGATATCACTAACTATGTCACGTAGTGAAAAAATAGAACGAAGAGCCACTAGTATGCCTAAATTGTGCAAAAAATAGAAACTAGGTCCTATCAATTTGTTATTAATCAAACAGAACCAAAATATTTGTAGCGAGCGGTCTACGAATATTTATAATCAATTAACGACGTGAGGTTCTTATCCTGCACTGCCACCATAATGTGTGATGGGTATGAGATGTCTCTACTACTACCTGTTTTATGTGTGGCGTATAAGATGTCCCTACTTCTACCAGTTTGTGTAAAAAGTATATATCCCAAATAATTTACAACAATTTGTGTGATGGGCAAGACGGGCTTCCAAGTCGCTAGCACCCGAATATGTGGCGAGCAGAGATTGATCTAATTCCCACACATAATATATAAGGGATGATGTGAAACATGGTAGCTAAAACATTAACAATATAGTATAACTCAATATATATGTATAGAACATTATTTACAATAAGGGGCACAATATTTACACGTACAGGGGAAGCTAAGCCTATCGCAAAGCTAATAATACCTGATCTATAGTTATATTGATAACACTAAGGAAAACACAGACAATGCACAGTATATGAAATAAGTCACTAAAGGCACTAGGCACAACTCAACCTGGAATCCTTGAGGAGGAGGTCCTCTCGACTTGAAGGTCGAACTATTTTTGTCTAAATCTATCTATGACCTATTTTGAGCAGAGATCCTGGGTCACTTGGAGGGGCAACGGTGACTCTTTCTCATTGGGCAGGGAGCTGCCCGACCCGGCTGCGATTGGCCCACGCGGTAATGACCCATTCTTGGGATGCGGTCAACTGGTCCGAATGCCCAAGGATGATGCAGCTCGGGACCTAGGGAGAAATATTATCAAGAGGGAGTCACTAAAATCATATAACATGGAAGTTTAAGTTTTATATTAGAATCCTTTCATTTATAGTAGTATGTGTATTCGTATACAATTAAGACCTTGATATGTATATATATATATATATATATATATATATATATATATATATATATATATATATATATATATATATATATATATATATATATATATGTGTGTGTGTGTGTGTGTGTGCGTGTGTGTGTGTGTGTGTGTGAGTGTTTGTGCGTGTGTGTATGTGTGTGTGTGTTTGTGTGTGTGTGTGTGTGTTTGTGTGTGTGTGTGCGTGTGTGTGAGTGCGTGTATTGTAGTAGTTGTAAGAATTATAATGGCAGCGTCAATAGTTATCATAACCATAATCATAACGATGATTATGATAAGAATAACAACGACAGATACAATGATAATGATTGAAATGAAAATATAAAAATGATAGGAATGTAAATGATGATGACAAAAAGATAATGATGATAAAACTACCCCTAATGTGATAATGATAATGCCAATTAATGGTTAACATTCTTACTAGCATTAGTTGGGTTAGTACTTTTAATATTGATATAATCAACGTCATTATTGTTATTATCATTACTATTATTATTACCATTACTATAATTATCATTGTCATTATCATTATCATCATCGTAATAATCATTGTCATTATGATAACTGTTATTACTATTATCATCATCATCATCATTATTATTATCATCATCGTTATTATCGTCATTGTTATCATTATCAGTTATTACCATTATCATCACTCTTGTTATCATTATTATTATTAGCCTTAGTAACTTTTTTTTATAAGCACTATCTTCATTATTGTTGTATTTGTCACTATCATCGTCATCATTATAATAATTATTATTATTATTATCATTATTATGACTATCATCATTATTTATCATCGTTTTTATTATAATCATTGTTATTATTACTACTTTCTCACCACTATCATTATCATTATCAAAACTGAAATTATCATTATCATCATTAGCAATATTATTAAAATGGTTCTGACGATAATAATCATATAGACTGCAAATAATCTGGAAAATTTGATCCACGGTTTTCCCTCTTATCATTTTAAAGTTATTATGATAGTTGAAACTGCTGAAATGCATCCTTATCTCTTTATTATATAATATATTTACCAAGAGTAAGATACAGAAATACATACTTGATGACCAAAACATGCAAATAAAAAAAATAAAAATAAAATGCCCAAAAGAGATATTCAATTCAAGTTATTCATATATTTTGATAGAAAGACGTGATCAAAATGTATAACAGAAGATAATATAGTATAAGAGTTAAGTTTACATATTAATAAACACTGATAATGATATATTGAGTCTTATCGAGTGAAATAAAAAAAAAGAGCCATTCTCAAAACGCTATCCACACTACCTTAAAACAAAAAGAGCACGATTAAAAGCAGATAACAGAAGATAAAAAAACAATACCTAAATAAAGGGAATAATAGCATTAGGCAAAAGAAATATATATATTTCCGAGTCCCGGTCTTGGTCGCTTACAACACAAAGACGAAAGTCCGGCCGGCAAGATGGCTGCTCTCCGGGCGGGTTTTCTCGCTCGACATTTGTACCGAACTCACTTCTCTAAAGCCACGAGGATAAATTACCTCTATGCAGCACTCTTCCACAGTTCTTCTTCGCTCAATGGTATGAGGTTTGATAAAGATGTCTAAAGTTTAGAGGGAGAAAATTCAAGGGAATGTGTGTCGTCTGTTCATGTAGGTCTATGTATTTCTAACCTTGATATTGTCCTTGGGTAATTATTTATGAGTATTTTGCCTAAATTGCTTTTGGTAAATCATAACTGGTACATGAAAGAAACATAGAAATCGAAATATTCATCAGAAATAATGTCGTCTGCTCTAAAACCCAAGTCAAATAGGATTGTGCAATATGTTATTTTCGTAATCACTTTTAGACTTTCATTTCATGTTGTGATTTTTTTTTTCAATATCAGAGATTATTATACATACCAGTTCTCGAGCATGCATGATCCTTGAAACTTTCATTAAAGCCGTGAAAGTTGTTTAATGTTCACTGATAGAACAGCTTTAATTATATCTAAGAGAGAAATGGGATTATATTTCTGTACACAGGTTGATAATGTAATGAATACACATATGTTCCTCTTTTGTTTATTACTGACACACACACACACACACACACACACACACACACACACACACACACACACACACACACACACACACACACACACACACACACACACACACACACACATATATATATACATATACACATATACATATACATATACATATACATATATCCAGAAACCTAAACAACACAGTTTTGTAATCATGTAAATGAAAATTCGAATCTGACAGTTCAAGAATAAAGAAACAATAAAATAAAACACAAATTCCACACACATCAACCTCAGGTAATTGTTACCGCAACCATCACTTCTCATAGAAAAATTTAAGCCATTGACGCAGCGAGTCAGTTGGTAAGCCAACTTGACCACACCTGCTTACCCTGTGTCTTGAATTATCATAAAATAAGAATTCTTTGTTACTCTTATTATCATTGCTAATCAATATTTTTTATGCATTTTGCCGTTGAAGTTACTTGAAGAAAAACGAGTCAACACTTAAATGCTTAGTTAATCTGGTGTAACTTCGTCTAACCTTAACTTAAGATCTACCCAAAGGTAGTATAACCTAACCTAACCTGAACCAATTAGCTACCCAACCTAACTTAGACTAGATCTAACCCAAAAGGCTAGCATCATTTACAAAGCTTAGTCTTGTAAGTGATAGTTTTAGTTATGTATTCTCTCTCGCACTCTCTCTCTCTCTCTCTCTCTCTCGCACTCTCTCGCACTCTCTCGCACTCTCTCGCACTCTCTCGCACTCTCTCTCTCTCTCTCTCTCTCTCTCTCTCTCTCTCTCTCTCTCTCTCTCTCTCTCTCTCTCTCTCTCTCTCTCTCTCTCTCTCTCTCTCTGTGGATGATCTTTTATGTAAATTTGTACAAAACTGTCCAGTATCAATGTTCATCCCCCTGTATTATTGATTATTAAAGATTTATTGTGAATATTCACTATTTGTTTATCTATATACTTATTGCCTTAATTTCTTTGTTTTTATTTGTTGTCTTGTTATTTTTTTTTTGTAGCTTTCTTGCTTTCCTTTTCTGCCACATGAATCTGAAATCTAGATAAGACTTATACTAGTTATTTCTTTATATATTCCTTCTCTTTAGTTACTTCTTCCCCTTTCATCTTTTTCCTTTTTACTGTTCATCTTCCTTACCTATTTTCTTATTTTTTGCCACTCTTGATCTCCATTTCTCATCTTTCTATCATTCCTTTCTTCAGACCTTGCCAAAGGAACAATAACTTAACGCAGCTTATGATCCCTCTCACAGCGGAAGGTTTGCCTCTTAAAATGCCATCCCTTTCCCCCACGATGATGGAGGGAACCATCGTCAAGTGGCTAAAGAAAGAGGGAGACCCCATTCAGCCAGGAGACGCCCTGTGTGACATTCAGACAGATAAAGCCGTGGTGACGATGGATACAGAGGAGGAGGGCACCCTGGCTAAGATCTTGGTACGTTGCATGCGGAGGAGGGTGGCCATGGCAGGGGAGGGGGATTTATGCTTTGTGCGGGAGTTGACGGAGGAGGTCGGAGTTTTAGACTGCAGAGGATTTATTGTCACTCTCTTTTGGCGTTGTTCTTACCATTACCTTTCAGGGTCATGGTTACGTCATGGTGCCGAGGTAGTAGCAGTTGCTGTCGTCATCTGTTTTAGGTTTCTGTTTGTGGTGTTTGAGTGCAATGGATTTTTATATCTTATTATACTGCAATTACAGCTGGACTTTTTGGTTTTGGTGGAGACGATGACAGTGGATCCTTCTTGGACCATTTCTCTGAAGCACACAGCCATATGGCAGGAATTAGTAAATCAGAGACAACAAAACAAAGTGAACTCGAAACTGGAAAGCAAGAAAAGACAAGTTACCCAAAAGACACCATACAAGTGAAACACTCAACAAAACCCGATGTTGATGAACAGCACAGAAAACAGATAAGGAGAGGGGAAGTTGACGCAGCAGCAGAAGAAATTGTCCGAGAAGCAGAACAAGAAGACAAGGTGAATATTCTGGATCAGAGCTGGATCAGGGACCACAAAGAAGATCCCAAGAAGACACTGAAATGGTATGAAGTCATATTAATGGAAGGTCACGGAATGGCTCAAGTGAAAAGTGAACCTGTACCAAAAGTTGAAGAAACTCATCAGCATGCAAGTTCATTGAAAGGAGGTAAAGACTCTGTTCAAGTACCAGATAAGGAATCCTTTATAAAGGCAGGAAACCAATATGAGGTTATAGAATCAGGGTCTATAGTGAATTCGTCTGATGCCATAAGTAACGAGAAACCACTTCCTGAAGATTTAAGTGATACAACACAACTTGATTATACAGTAGAGCAGTTAGTTGCTCTTACAAGAGCACCGGAAGTTATAGATGATGTAAGAGGAAATGGGATAGCAGAAGGAGGTATTCCTCAAGAATCTGAGTTTGTCCACCACCAACCAGAATTAGAACCCATATTAGGACCACAGAATATTGCCAAATTAGACTTTGCAGATGTCCATGCTCAAAAGAGAGGGAAGTACTTGGACACTGAAGATGAACTTACCTCCTGTCAGAAAGAAAATCTCCAAGAAATAGGAACTGTTGAAAGTACAGTTATACTGGAAGATGACTCTGGCCTAAGGGAATCTAATGTTCTTCATGAGTACCCAGAGGAAAGAGTGACAACCTTGATAATTCCCCTTGAAGCAGTAGAAACAATACAGTCAAATCCTGTTGACCTCTCAGGAGAACACACAGAATTGCAGGAGGAGAACCTCCAAGTGTTTCGAACTGAAGTACAGGAAGAGGCACTGTCAGTTGAAGATTCATTTGAGAATGTCAATATTCATGAATATTCTTCAAAGGAATCACAAACTGCAAATCAGAATCTTCAAAATATTAGTGCTAGAGAGAAAGAGTTGCAAGATAATCAGGCTGAGATTATGGAGGGTGATTATACACTTGATCAGTTGTTTGCTTTGACAAGAACATCAGATAGTGTAGATGATATCCAAGAAAATAGGGAAGGAATAGCTTTTCCTGAAGATTCTGAGTTTGTCCATCACCAGCCAGAATTAGAGCCCACGTCAGGACCCAAGAATATTGCTAAGTTAGACTTTGCTGATCCTCAAAAGAGAGAGAAGTACACAGACTTTGAAGATGAAATGACATCTTGCCAGAAAGAAAACCTTCAAGAAATAGGCACTACTGAAACTACAGTTCTACAGGAAGATAACTCTGGACTGAGTGAGTCCAATGTCCTTCACGAATACCCTGAGGCAAGAGCAACAACCTTGATAGTGCCTTTAGAAGCAGTCATCATCCAGAAGCCTGATCCTGTTGACCTTTCAGGAGAACTGACAGAGCTGCAAGAAGAAAACCTTCAAGTCTTTGGATCTGCTGTGCAAGAAGAACCACAGACTCTTGAGGATCCACTCCAAGGGATTAATATCCATGAATACACTTCAAAAGAAGCAGAAAGTTTGAGTCAGCTTGGTGAAAATATGTCAGAGAATGAATCACAAGAAAGTCCCTATAATGGTGATAGGGGAACATCGAAGCAGGACCAGGACAGAACCACTCCCCCTCCATCCTTAACACCAGACACCTGTTCTCTGCACCAGGTATGCTGTCTGGGTAGTGCAGTGGTACAATGGGCTGTTTGCTTTGGGATTATGACTTAGAATTTCAAGCATATTCTGCCTCTTTTGAATGTAACAATTGTCAATTTTTTGCTTTTCATAGGGCATTTGATATTAGTCATGCAACATGATCCCACTGTAATGCATTGCTACAATTGACATATGAATAGACATACTTCATTTTTTTTAATTATTTGTGTTGGGTGCATGATTTGATTTTAGGTTTAAGAGGTGATACATTGCAACAAAGTGCAGTAGTTGTTTAGCAACAATGCAACTGCACTGCCCAGACTGCCCTGGTATGAATCACTTGGTAATAAATCTATAGCTGATGAGGGTTATGTAAAGATAAATACCTTTATTCAATGGTGTGAAAAAAAGAGCAGGAAATGAGTTCGGGACAGTAATTTGATAATATGATGTGGGTGTATGGAAGTGTTCGATCAGTAGATTAAAAAATAATAATTCATTTAATATTGTGAGATAGTGGTACTTCTCTTGATTATGTCAGTAATATTGTACAGATTGATAGAAACTTAGTTTAAAAGGCAGAAGAAAATAATCTTATCAGTTAATGGGTTTACTCTTTGGAGGAAAAGTTTAATTTGTATTTTGACTTTTTTTCTTCCTTTTTTTATAAGTTGTGAATGTTATATTCAGTTTATATCATGCCAGGACATTTTGGCTATTGTTTGAAGAATGACATTTTGTAGTACTTTTGTAGTACTTTTTTACCTCAATCACTGTTTCTTTGTATACAGTTTTCCTGTGTAGTCATCTACTTAAGAGACTGAGTGTATTCAAATGAAAGTTACATGAAGTAATATTAAGTTATAAAATTCTGGCTATCAAATAGCTATATATATATAATATTAAGCTACCTGTTATTGTAAGATGGTTTTATGAAGCTTATAGAAACAGTGATTGTATGAGTGTGTCTTTCATGTTTTAAGTGAAAGTTTAAACAACTGATTCTATTTGTTTATTAAATATAGGAAGAATCTGTTTTATAGAGAGATGAGTAACATTTTTTTTCTGATGTTCTACCTTTTTGTCATCATAACTTTTTTTGTGTATGTGTGCTTGTGTGTGTGTGGGTCCTTTTTCTGTAATAACAATATGTCATATAGAAACTTAGCGAAACTTGTAATGATTCAGTGATTGATTTTAGGACAGTAATGTAGAATTATAATAACCATCCTCATTTTCTTTTCTGCCAGGTACCTGATGACACAAAGGATATTAAAGTAGGAACTCTTATCGCAGTCTTAGCTCCTGAAGGAGAGGACTGGAAAACCATAGAAATCCCAGCTGGCGAGGAGTCTGTAGCCTCTCCTGCTGCTGCAGGTGATGCTCCTGCAGCAGCTGCGGCTGAAGTTAGCCATGTTCATGGGTATGCAGGAATTATATTTTGTTTTTCTGTAGAAGCTTTTGCTGTGATTTCCCTTTTTCCTTTCCTCATTTTTAGATTTTTTTTTTTTTTTTTCTAGACATCTCTCCTTTTTTACCATTTGATCCCCCAAGATTCATAATGCTATTAGAATGTCTCCAGTTCACCGCTTCAAAATTGATTGAAAATTGCACCCAAATTACCTTTAAATGAGGAATAAAGTTTATGGTTTCCATACTGCAAACTAGACCACACCCATTTCTTGCACTCGCAAAACACCATTGTTAATTGAAAATGAGGTTTTGAAGGAAAATATTTTGACTATGAGTCCATGTTAAATACTAAAAAAGGATACTTTGGATGACTGGTGCTCAATCAACTAGAATTGGTCCCTTCATTTTTGAGTAAAGCCTATTGACCTTTTGCATTAAGAGTTTTTAATACTGCAGAAAATAGGAAATCTATTTTTATGGGCTACCCTTTCAGCATAGGATCTGGTAGAGGGATATTTATAACGGATCAGCTTTTAGAGACCTATATCTTTGAGAGTTTAAAGTTAAGCCTAAAGTATTGCAGGTGTTCAGTATTCATGCAGAGTTCCCTTCAGTGTAGGTTTCATCCAGCTCTGAAATAATGTTCATATGAATTAACACTAGTATACTTTAGATAACACATCAGGTAATATATATTGTGAGTATTTTGGGGGAAATACAAATATATGAAGAAAATTGTTTATTTTATAATTGGATATGAAGTGAAAATATAGTTTATGACAACTATAATAACTATACTGTTATTACTATATGCTAGATAATATATATAACATCTAAATATACATACCAAAAAATATAGACAAAACTAAAAGCTTCAGCAATAAGATTTTTTTTTTTTTTTTTTTTTTTTTTTTTTTTTGAATGGAAAGTAATAAAAGAATACAGAACTAATTTCAATACATAACTCCAGTACCATTTACATAAACAAAAGAAAAATAAACCCCCATTTCCTTTCAATGCAGCAATTATGGGCCATCTGTCCGTCTACTGCTGGAGCAATATGGCCTGGCCGCTGAGCAGGTACCCCCGGGAGGTCCACATGGAATTCTCTTAAAAGGAGACGTTCTCAAATACATCAAGGAGAAGAGTCTGCAGCCACTCCCAGTATCTGCAGGTATAGCATCTTTTTTTTTTTTTCTTTCTTTTTTTTTTCTTTTCTTTTTTTTCTGTGATTTTTTTGGATTTGATTTTTTTATTTCTCTGTTGATTTGTAAGCTTTTCTTTTTGTAGTATGTACCTTCAATGTCAAGTTAGTTTGACATTTTTTAATTGTTAAGTAAGGAAAGGCTTACTTTACAGGTTTCTTTCCTTTTTTTTATTTTTAAATAATGAGAACTTTTTGGAAAAAATATATATATATATATTTATATTATGAGATTATACATTTTTCTAATATTTCTTGTGGTTTCGGTCTTTTGATTTTGTCTTAATAAATATAATTAGTTATATTATCATTGATTCAGTTTACTGCAATCAGCTTATCACCCATTCAAGCTTGTTAGATACCAGAGTTTTTGATGAATTAGCCACATATGTCTAGGTGATTGCGCGTGCGTGCGTGTGTGTGTGTTTTTGTTTTTAACTTCATGTCCTTGGCTTCTGAACTGATGCAGTTTATGTAAGATATATAGTATATAGATATTTGTGCTCATTATTCAGGGCAAGTTTAACAACTGTATACGTTCTTTCAGTACCACCACCTGTGGCACCAAAACCTGCATCTGCTCCATTGGCACCAGTTACACCAGCTCCTACACCTTCTGTTCCTGCTCCTCCACCAACTGTTGGAGTGTCTGAGGATGGTTATGAAGACATTGAGGTCACCAGCATGAGGAGAACCATTGCCAAACGATTAACACAGTCTAAGGTAAAGACGAATGGTTAGAAACTTTGATTTGATTGATTTTATATTTGTAAATTTCATGTGAAATTTCATATATGAATTTAAATGTTTTAGTCATGTATTTTGAAATTGTTTAAGTGTTAGTGGTAGAGTTGAGATTTAAAAAAAAAAAAAAAAAATTTCAGAGTGGAATTGCCCATTCATACGGCACTCTAGAATGCCGATCGGACAAGCTCCTGGCCCTGAGAAAGCAATATAAAAACGAGGGAATTAATGTGAGTGTCAATGACCTCATCATCAAGGCCGTGTCCATTGCGCTTGCCAAATGTCCGGAGATGAACTGTGTCTGGCAAGGGGACCAGGTAAGCATTTCTTATATATATATATATATATATATATGATTGTATATTCTTTACTTGTAGATGGTAATAATTAAAAGTTTTTTTTTTTTTCCTTTTTTCTTTTTTGGCTATAAATTTGTATAGGGTGCAGGGTTATCATTCCCATATATGGTTTTGCAGTTTGTTTGACTTTATATGTGATGCTATCTAATGCAATTCATTTTCATGTGTAAAGCTGGATTATATATTGTTTGTCAGAAGGTTTTTTTTTATTAATTAAAATTATATGTATGTATATATTAGAGCAATAACATTTTTAACATTAATGAAACTGCAGAATACCCTAAATGTTTTACATACACTAGACACAGATAAATGAACACATACATTTCAGCTTACATATGCCAGTCAAGTGGACATGAGTATTGCAGTGGCCACACCCACAGGCCTTATTACCCCTATTGTTCGCGGTGCGGACTCCATAGGTATCGAGGAGATTGCAAGCCAAGTACGCGATCTAGCAACCAGAGCGAGGGAGAATAAACTGAAGCTAGACGAATTCCAAGGAGGAACTTTCACGTAAGCTTCTACATTAGGGTTGAATATATTCACTCTTATTTCTCTTGTTCGTTTTCTTGCTAATAACATTACTTTTTTTAGGTGTTCAGTTATGCATAAAGGTGTTTAGCAGAGGCATATGATTAAATTATAAATCATGACTTTTACAGTACTCGTATTCTACCTATTAATATATGTTATACCTGTTTAATCATGACTGTAAACCTTGTTTTGACTATATACTTATTTAGGTTTGTTTATTTTTTCTTTACAGAATCTCTAACTTGGGTATGTTTGGAATAAGCGAGTTCAGTGCAATTATCAACCCTCCTCAGTGTGGCATTTTGGCTGTGGGTTCAGGGATTGTCAACATAGGTGAGTGAAAAATTGGCCAAATTCCCTAATGAAAATTATTCTAGTTAAATATGACATATTTAAGAGAACATGTGGAAATAATCTTTGATATGAGTACCCTTATTTTGTATATAATTTATTTCATTTCAGATGAGAATGGTCTACCAGTAACATGCATGAGGGCCACGCTGTCATATGATCGTGCCGGCGTAGACGACGACACAGCCGCTGCCTTCCTTGAAGAGCTCAAAAATATTCTGGAAAACCCAACTTCTATGATGCTTGGAGGCTACAAATCACAAGTGGACCACCCATTAGCAGCCTTACTATAGGGACGTTGCAGAAACATGAGCTGTATTAAATTTTTGTAACTTTCATCCTGTATGATTCTATTATGTGATTTAGTTTTTAGACTCAACAATGCTGAAATTTATTAAAAAAAAAAAAATTGATTTCTAAAATCCATCTACAGTACAGCCAAAGATATTAGGTGCCTATTGTGCAGTTTTACCATCGTAGAACTGTAAATACGATTGCCGTGTATTTACGCAAATTGTATAATATGGAAGGACCATACTAGGAAATATTGACTTTCATACGAGCAAGAGCTAAAGATTTATATAATGATGTGCAAATTTTCATAGAGATTATTTATTATTTGTAAATAACATTGTGGTATTTGCTCAGTTTATGAAGGTTTGCTTTAGTTTAGCATAAAGAAATGTTCTAAAAATCTGTTTATATGCTATAGTGAAAGATTTTTAATCCTGTGGTTATCAGCAATGACAGGATTGAAGATGATAATAAAAAGGATTGAAACAACATAGAGCATTTATACTATGTCAGGTTGTTGGATAATAGTTGCCATTTTAGGCATCCCTAGAAGACTCTGTTGTGTAAATATTTATTGTAAAGAAATATAATAAATGTATGAATGTACTGGTGTGTTTATAAAAAACTTGAATGGATAAATATGTTTGATTGAGAGTATGAGCACTTTTACTGTGTGTGTTCATGTGCTCTTAACTGGATTTCTGTGGATCTGGGAGAATTAATGTCACAAGCAGTGAAAACTGAAAAAAACATGAATGCGAATATGTGTGTATATTTTATATGTGATACTGTTTTGAAAACTTCAAATAAAAATAAATTATATAAATAAATAACCAAAACTCAAAAGGAATGAGAATTTACTACAACTTTATTGGGAAAATGGGTAAATTGTTAATTCATATTTAAATAAGTAAAAATACACCAAGCTCTCTTTAAAAAAAAAATGAAACTGAAATTACCATCAAAGGAGCATGTAAAACAAATATTCTACCATCTCAAAAGAAAAAAAAAGCAAAAAAAAAAAAAACCTCAAACCAAACATTACGAATTATGAACCAAGTGCTTCCCACGCGATTTCTGAACCCTCACAAGCTTCGATTTGCCCGTGACGGCCCTCCAGGTGCAAGGAAGGGGCCTATGGTGTGCAATGTCCCTCAAGCGAGCCTTCGTGGTGAGGAAACCCGAGGTGGAAGTGCGAACCCAGACCATCCCCCGTGGGACGTGGATCACTCGGTCTTCTCCAACCTCTGGAAAGATGGAAAGATAGATAGATAGGTAGGTAGGTAGGTAGGTAGGTAGGTAGGTAGGTAGGTAGGTAGATAGATAGATAGATAGATAGATAGATAGATAGATAGATAGATAGATAGATAGATAGATAGATAGATAGATAGATAGATAGATAGATAGGTGGAGGTGGAGGTGGAGGTGGAGGTGGAGGTGGAGGTGGAGGTGGAGGTGGAGGTGGGGGTGGGGGTGGAGGTGGGGGTGGGGGTGGGGTGGAGGTGGGGGTGGGGGTGGGGTGGAGGTGGGGGTGGGGGTGGGGTGGAGGTGGTGGGGGTGGGGGTGTAGGCGTGTGTTGGTATTAGTGATTCCAGTCATTTTAAAAAGGCACTGGAATTTAAGACGTAGGGGTTTCATTTTTTAAAGATGGTATAATGTGTGAGTTTTATCAATCATTATTTTAAAATGCCCTGGCAATTTGTATATTGCTGTTTTTTTGTATCAACTATATTTTGTCTTCTTACATTCATAAAAAAATAAGCATGCAATCCTATGATCCATACATAATAAGCAAATTGGCATCGACTGATTATGTAGTATCTTCAATGCAGGCTTATTTACAACAATCTCGGTTCAGATAAGTGACAAAAAACATACAAGATGACTTGAGAATGAATAAATATAATATAAGAGAAAGGCAGAGAAGTCAAACTACACTTGACCTATATATCAAAATGACTTTATCAATATGAACACAAGTTTGTCACACCATCTCATAAAAAAGGGAAAATGGTCTCTTGGTGTAAAGTTTCTCTTTATGATTTACTTCTAATATTTCTCAATTGACATTCATACACGTGGACGGAGAGTGACAAATGACACTGCTTTAAATAAATATCTTTTACTAGGCTTTCTATCGGTATCAAAGTCACCATTGTTGTTTACGCGTTCAGACTGGTTAAGTTATTTATCCATTTTCTCGTAACGTTCTCGAACATGAACAACAGAACTTGATTTTGAGAATCTACTTTTAGCGAGAAAATAAACATATTGACAGTTTGATGGCGACTAAATACGAAATAATAACGGTTCACTTAACAAAAGTTGTGCCGCAATAATATTACAAGACAAAATTATTAAAGTTTGCTCTCCTCCGAAATAACATTTTCCCGTAGATAATAACATATGAATAAATTAACTTGACTTGAAAGTCTGAACCGATATCTACTCATCATCAGCAAAGGGAACAACTTTCAGACTCACCAGGAGGCGTGATGTCCTTCGAGCGGACGACGTGCCAGTGTTCCTCGGGGTTCGGTTCCTCCAGCATGAGATCGACGAAGGAATTGAGGCCGGCATGGCGCTCGAACTCGCACACGAAGGCGAAGAGTTTGGGCCTCCACACCAGCCACGACGGGACGTAAATGCGACACAAGTATCCCCGGCCGCAGTTATTATCCTCGGAGACGCCGGCACTGGAGAGGGAATCGGTGGCAGCGGGAGAGGACCAGGAAATGTTCGGGAGGCCCCCCTGGTTCTGCGTCTTCAGGTCGCGGATCGGAGAGTGCCAGGGTGTCCTCGGAGTCACCAACTGGTCGTCGGCGACGCCCGTCACGCTGCATCCGTAAACCTCGTCCTCCTTTCGCTTCCAGGCCCATATTGGCCCTCGGGGATCTTTCGATACGACCTCCTCGATGAAGACAAAGGTGTTGTCTAACTGCTCGGACTCGTCTGCTTCTCGACGCGGTCCTTCGGGAATGAACTCTTCCTCAGCGGAGTCGCTTCCCTTTGATCTACAGCCGACTCTTGCACTTCCCTCAGACGTCGGACTCTCCGTGAAGGTCTCGTACCTGTGCTGCGTCGGGGAAGTCATCTTCTTCAGCCTTTTTCTCACTTTCTCGTGAAAGCTCTTCAAGGGGGAGACCATCATTTCCTCAATGGCTGCGAAAGTGTTGTAAAGCGAACTCTTGACCGTGCTCTTATCTGCCGTCTCATTGACAGGCGTTGAAATGATGTTCATGTTACTCTTGCTGTAATTGTGATGAGCGTGTTTCAGGTATTCGATCATTTTGGGGGTCCTCTCCTCCTCGCGCGAGTCCCGTGACAAATTGATCTCCTCCATGCTGACCGACATCCGGCGGTGGTAGTCGAGCGCCGTCTCGAAGGCCTGCTGAGCCTCGCCATTTTGGATCTCGTTCAGGGACGTCGAGTCCGTGAAGAACATGGCGTCCCCGCACGCCTCGAACTCGTCCGCGGGATCTCTCTTCCCGGACGGCATGATGTCCACGCAGGACCTCGTCTCTCCGGACACAGTGATGTTCGGGGTAAAGGGGTAGTCGTTCATGTTCTGGAAGGGGTCGTTGCCGACGCTGAGCCTCATCCCGCCCCCAAGGAAGCTGCTGTCCACCTCTACGTCGCTGGCAAACTCCTCGAGGGCGGCGCCGGGGAAGGACCTGTTCGAGCCGAGGGAGTTGGTGGAGGCGGCCCTCAACTCCAGCCGCGGCGAGGATCTGCTCTTCGGAGAGAGGCGAGCTGGGATTGCGAGCATAGCGAGGAAGGCCTGCGGTGTTCGACACCTAAAAGAAGGAACATTCGACTGAGTTAATACATTACTGTGTAGTTCAGTGTCCACATCTAAATATATGGATTGGCAGAAAAAGTAAACTGCTTTTAATTTTCCACTATACTGCAAAAATGACCCAACGTCGACTGACATTCGCAAAAGTCAACGGTAAATATCCTACAAACCCTATCATTCAATACTATATCAGAAACTGTGACAGAAATGGCGTGTCTTGTACATTAGACTACATCAGAATTCACCAGAAGGAACAAGTGCTGACTTGATAACACCTACGAAACCCTTTCTAAACTGATAGACGGTATAATTAAATACAATTCGAATAATGATACAATTTTCGCC
>BOPN01007878.1:17500-25000 GCA_017312705.2 Penaeus japonicus | reverse complement strand
AGAGGCTGTCGTGCTGCCTTGCAATACCCACAGTGTCCAAACATTCATTATAACAAATGCTTACAAATAAAGAAAACAAAATTATGAGTAATATTTTACACGAGGCACTTTATATTTCCCATGTTAAAGCACCCTATAAACTGTTTACATTTGTTCATGTCTTATGCTCAAAGTAAATATAGTATTAAAACTGAATTTCATATATGTAATTCTCGAAATCACACTTCTTTTTTTTGTTCATAAGGATATGAATTCATAAAAAATATAATTCAAAAAATACCCTAAAGAGATCGGTTTGCAAAGTTCCTATGCTAATATTTGACATAGCATTAACCTTAAAAACAAATTAAACGAAGACATGGTCATAAAATTCATATACTAAATAACGTATCACATATAAAGTGGTCACTGATAATGAAAATTGTCTATACTGACAGAGCCACCGTCATGTGCTGAGAGCGCTTTTTAGTCTCTAATTGCAGTATCTAATCTATATATATACACATACATATATATATAAATATATATATCAAATACATAAATATATATATACATATATACATATATATATATATATATATATATATATATATATATATACATATATATACATACAAATACATATATAAATGTCAAAAACTGATAAACAAAGAGTACTCAATAAGAAATTTGTCATAGGTTCTTACAGCCACTATAATTTTGAAATGCATGTTTTCAGCGCTCCGAGTGTCGCTGGTGAACACAGCTCTCACACGAGCGACCCATGAAAGACACTCCTCCTTACCTCACCACTACAACTATATTGCAAACTGTTCCGCGTGAACACTGTACATTTTACGGTCTCTGCCGTTTTACACTAGGCCTGCGATACGCAAAGGTCCATAGAATATTGATTGTACTGATTTGCACGCTAAGTACAGCGGGGCAGTTATTAGCGCGGTATGTACACAGCAGGGCAGTGAGCCCAGGCGAGTATGGTACACGCAGCACTGTACATAGGGGCAGCACTGTACACTAGAGGACTATTGGCACAATTTTTTTCTAGATATAGATAGACCCCTGTGGGGGTAATCCAAGAGGTTGTGGGGCTGCTTGCTGCTGCTGCTGTTGTTGCTGTTGCTGCTGCTGTTGCTGCTGCTGTTGCTGCTGCTGCTGTTGGTGACCCACAGAGAATACTTGGTGATGTGGGGGAACCCCAGGAGGCCCTAGTGGGGACCGGACGCCCTCTGACCAGTCGCTCTGGCTCCGAGGTGAGGCGGACGACCACTGCCCTGGAGATTCAGGCGAAGGGGTCGGAAAAGGGTCGTGCGCGCTGGGTGCACCGCTGTGTTGTGGCGTCGCCTCTATTCCGGAGTGGTGGGAGGGAGGCGTGGGGTAGTGGGGGTAAAACCCACTGCCACCTTGGTGTGGCTGTGGGTGCTGCTGTTGATGTTGGTGTTGATGTGGCTGTGGCTGTTGCTGCTGCTGTTGTTGCTGTTGTTGTTGTTGCTGCTGCTGTTGGTGTTGCTGTTGTTGACCTTGTAGGCTATAGCCAGCTGCGCTAACAGACGGGAATTCAAACCCCGTATTAGCAGTTGCTTGCCGCAGAGCCGCCATGTGTGTGGGGGAGGTGGGAAGCGCAGGCCTCATCTTGCCTGGGGAGGTGACATTGGCCACTGCGTGCGGCGAGTGCACGTGCTGCGGCGAAGACGTGCTGTGAGGCGGGGTCATGTGATGCGGAGGAGACGTGGCCTGACTCTGTGGTGAGAAGGAGGCCGGCATTGACTGCTGGCGCTGGTGAACCACGTGGCCCTGATGGTGGCCCTGATGTTGGTGAGTGCCCATCATGTTGGAGTAGCTGAAGGGGTTGTTGTCGTGGTCCCCGATCTGCTGCAAGTTGCTCATGGACACTGTGGCCTTGACGCACTCGTCGTAGGAGGGCGGCTGCGGCACCGCCAGCTCGGGGAAGTGTGGATTCATGCTGGGCATTCCGGCCGTGTACAGCCCGGTCTCGAAGGGGCTCGTCGCGGCTGCAAACACGTCGTGCGGGGAACCCAAGGAGTTCAAGGGAGACAGCTGCGCCTGGGACTCCACACTGGGGACCCCCGTGTTCTCCCTCTTCTTCTTGACGCTGGCACTGCGCTTGATGGAGGTGGTGCCATCGGGGCTCACGGGCGTGTTGATGTTCGATGAGCCCGGGAGCGCCATCACGGAGGACTTGGGCCGTCGGGCCTTGGCTTTGGGCTGAGTATTGGTCCTCTGTGCGGGCTGGGGCGCCATCTGCTGTTGCGCCATCAAGGAGGAAGGCTGGCTCTGTTGGCTCACCAGGTGGGACGTTGTTACCACCTGTGCCATCTGCGGGGATCTCGGGTGATGTTCGCGCAGCAATCGCACAATGTCGTGGTGTAGTCGTTCGTTGGCCACGTCTTCCGGAAGTCTCTCCATGTTGTCGGTGATGTCGCGGTTCGCGAAGTGGTCCAGCAGTACCTTGCAGGCTTCGTAGCTTCCTTCCCGTGCGGCAAGGAACAGCGGAGTCTCATCCTGCAAAAGTAGGGAGGATTGAAATTTACAATCAATAATGATTATCAATATTAGACCAATTATCAAAATCTTGAACAAAGCTTACGACGATTTACATCAATCTCACATAAATAAAACAAATGCAATGATTTCTAACACTACTACACAAATAAAAAAACAACAATCTAAATTTAAAAAACAGTTGGTATAACAAGTATGCAAAAAGCTTCAAAAAGCTTACCCTGTTGTCCTGGGCATCGCGATTGGCACCGTGGGCCAGCAGGATCTGCACAGCTTCCACGTTATTGACCGAAGCGGCCCAGTGCAGCGGTGTCTTTCCGAGGTCGTCAGCAGCATTGATGTCAGCGTCAGCATTAATGAGGTCTTCTACCATGCCTTCGATAGCTAGACGGGCAGCCAGGATCAGCGGGGTGGTTCCGTCGTTCATCTTAGCGTTCAAATCGGTTGAACGATTCCTTAGTAAGATCTGCAAGGAAGATTTTCATGAAATAATCTTTGCTCGTGTTGAAGGAAACGATAGTCGCCCCCCTCCTTTAAATCTTATACGTTTTAAGTAGAGATTTTTTTTTTCATCCCTCTCTTATCTTTTCCTACTTACTGATACACATTTCTAAGTAGAGATGGGAGTGTTATTTTTCTCACAATAGTTATTCGTTCGTTCCTCTCACATTCCTTCTTAGTCACTGCTACATCGTTTGAGCTTGAGTCCTTACCTGGAACACTCCTTGGGCATCTGCAGCGACGGCAGCGTGTAAGGGCGTGCGTCCGGTGGAGTCCTGGGCGTTGGCGTCAGCCTTTGCATCTAACAGTCGCTTAGCAGCATCTGCACGTGCATATCTGAAACAGAAGGCATTTTCATTAGGAATTTAAGAAAAAGTATTCATGCTTGTAACAACACTCACAATAAGAGGAAATGTATAACCAGAAAGAGCACACCATCCCATTCATCCCCCTAAAAACGCAAGATGTCTCGTCATTTCGAGGCATTGCTTTCGGAACACTGACCTCGCGGCAAGGTGAAGCGACGTCTCTCCTGTGCGGTCCATCTTGGCATTCAGCTTGGCTCCTTGTTCGATGAGTTCCTGGATAACTGCCGCCGAGCCGTCCTTGTCGTCCTCATCCGGTTGGCTCTCGAGTCCGCCGCCCCTGAAGGAGGCGATCATGAGGGGCGTGAGTCCCATGGGGCCCTTGGAGTTGACGTCGCCCGCCACGCCGCGGTGGTCCTCCGGCTCGGCTTGTGGGGGCGTCAGGGCCAGCAAGTCTGGGTTCTTGATGTCTGCGGCGTCGAGGTGTTGCTGCGTCCACACCCTGGGGTCGTTCGCGTCGTCGTAGTCCGCCAGGTGGGTCTGGTCGGTGAAGCCTCCTTCGTGGCGAGAGCGCTTGGTGGGCGGGTGCTCGCTGTCGTCGTCGGACCAGTCGCCCACCGGCCCCGTCATGGGCAGGTGGCGGCTGATGCCGTCGTCGCCCATGTCGGCCAGGTGGTGCGAGGAGGCGCCTTTGTTGAAGTTGCGCATCTCCTGGCCATCGGGGACCTTCCTGCGCGCTGGCTCCAGCCCGCTGCTCGAGCTGTTGGAGTACTTGGGGAAGAATCCCTCGGGGAACCACGTCACTCCTCTCATGCGCTTGCGGTTGTTGGTGATGACCATGAAAATGATGCCCACCAGGACCATGGCGAAGACGATGCCCACGATGATATAGGTGTAGCCTGGAGGAGGCGTCGGCGGCCCCGACACGTGTACGCCGGAGATGGGAAGGCCTGCGTCTGTTTGCAGATGAAGTTTGTTGGCAGCCAAGAAGTTTGCCACATCTTTGACACTGTCGAAGCACTGGTCGCCCTTTGTGCAGCGGCGGTTGTCGATTTCGAAGTAAACGAGCAGTCCCTGAATGCCGTCCTGGTCGTAGGGGTAGATCATCTCCTGGTTGGACTGGTCTCTCATGATCACGAGATGAATGCCTAAGAAGCTGCTCAGATTTCGGATGAAGGCCTTCTTGGCAGACTGGAAATCAGCATTGGTGGCCTCCACGACCAGCTGTAGCTGACCGTTCATGATGTTCGGAGGCTCCTTCTCGCAGTCGAGGCCGTCCCAGCCGCACTCGGCGACGTTGCAGCCCTGGTCGCAGTGGCCGTTCTCGTAGTTGGTGGCGCAGTACGCATCGTAGATTGGGTTACACGTTCCTACAGGTTTGCGACAGTCCAGGCCGTCGAAGAGACAGGCTGCATTGTTACATTCCGGGTTGCACACTCCGTCGCCAAACACCTGCCAGCAGTTGATGTCCGCCTCGCAGAAGGCCCAGGGGTTGCGGCCGTACGAGCACTCGTAGCCGTCATAGTCGCAGGCGAAGGAGCTGCACTCGGGGTCGCAGCGCAGGTTGTTCTTCTTCTCGTCGCACTTGTGGAGGCGGCACATCTCGCGCTCCAGAGTCAGGTTGGTGGGGACGTCGTGGCCGATGCCGCCCTTGAAGGAAGGGTCGTTGATCCCGCACCGCTTCCCGTTCCAGTGCGGCGGGCAGTGGCACTCGAAGTAGGTCACCCTGTCCAGGCAATTGCCTCCGTGCGTGCAGGGGTTGGAGGAGCAAGGGTACTCCTTGGGCACGCACTCGATCCCCTTCTCGTACGGACGACACACCTCGCCCGGCCCGCACTGGTGGTGGTCGCAGTCGTCAGTCGGGAACTCGCAGGATTTCCCGATGAAGCCGTCCATGCAGTGGCAGGAGTAGCCCTCCTCGGTGTTGCTGCACACGCCGCCGTTCTGGCAGGGGGACTCGGCGCAGAAGTCGCGCTTGCTCTCGCAGTGTCGCCCCATGAACCCTGGGCGGCAGTTGCACAGGTAGTCATTGACCAATTGCACGCAATCGGCAGTCCCATCCTTGTAGCAGGGGAACGACAAGCATTCATTCACGTCGCCCTCGCAGCGTGCACCGACATATCCCGGCTTGCACCTGCACTCGAAGCCGCCCACCTTGTCCACGCAGGTGCCTCCGTTGTGGCAGGCGCCCTCGTAGCAGTCGCTGGTGTTGATTTCACAGAGCTTGCCCAGAGTGCCGTGCGGGCAGGAACACTGGAAGCCATTGATCTGGTCGTGGCAGACGCCCCCGTTCTGACAGGGGTTGTTGGGCTTGCAGTCGTCGATGTTGTACTCGCAGTTGGGCCCCTGGAACCCGGGGCGGCACGCGCACGAGTACGAGCCGATGTGGTCGTTGCAAGTGGCTCCGTTCATGCACGGCTGGGAGTCGCATTCCTTGATCTCGTGTTGACAGTAGGAGCCCGTGTAGCCAGTTTGGCAATTGCAAGTGTGCGTGTTGCCTCTATCGCGACAAATGCCGCCATGCAGACACAGCTGTGAAACAGCAACCCCTTTGCTGGCAGCGGCTGTCTCACAGGATACCATAGCCACGTCGCAGAGGGAGCCCGTCCATCCTGGCGGACATTTGCACTCGAAGCGATTGAGCTTCTGTGTGCAGACGCCGTTGTTGACGCAAGGGGAGCTCGAGCACCAGTCCATCACCCTCTCGCATCGCTGGCCCGTGTACCCGTACAGGCAGTGGCACGTAAAGAAGCCCACGTGGTCGTGGCACGTGCCTCCGTTCTCGCAAGGGTTCGAGTGGCACTCGTTGATCCGGTGCTGGCAGTGCGAGCCGGTGAAGCCTGCCATGCACTCGCAGGTGTAGTTGTTGATTCCGTCGATGCAGCTGCCGTTGTTCATGCAGGAGGTCTCCGTGCAGTCCTCGTCGTTGATCTCGCAGTTCGTGCCCGAGAAGCCGAGCGGACACGTGCAGGTGTAAGAGTTGACGTAGTCGTTGCAGGTGGCCCCATTCTGGCAAGGGTTCGAGTTGCACTCATTGAGGTCGTGCTGGCAGTTGGTTCCCCCGAAGCCATCGACACACAGACAGGTGTAGCTGCCGATGTCGTCGAGGCAGGTGCCGCCGTTGCGACACGGGTGCAGAGCGCAGTCGTTGGTGTTGATGGTGCACTCGCGCCCCTCGTAGCCGTTGGCACACAGGCACGAGTACGAGCCGTTGGTGTTGAGGCAGCTGGCGCCGTTCTTGCATGGCGACGGGGACATGGCACACTCGTTGATGTCCTCGTCGCAGAGGCGCCCGGTGTAGCCCAGCTCGCACTCGCACGTGAAGTCCAGGAAGTTGGCGGTGGGCGTGCAGCGGGCGCCGTGGCGGCACTTGTTGGGGCTGCAGGGGTCCATGCGCACCTCGCAGTTCCTCCCGGTGTGCGGCAGCTCGCACACGCACTTGTACGTGTTGACCAGGTCGATGCACGTGCCGCCGTTCCTGCAGGGGCGACTCAGGCAGTCGTCGATGTTGACCTCGCAGTTGCGGCCGGAGTAGCCGGGGGGGCACGAGCAGGCGTACGCGTTGAGCGAGTCTCTGCAGGTGCCGCCGTGCTGGCACGGGTTCGACTGGCACTCGTCAATCTCCTGCTCGCACCTGTGGCCGGTGTAACCCGGCGGGCACTTGCAGTTGAAGCGGTTGACATCGTCGTAGCAGGAGCCTCCGTTGAGGCAAGGGTCGCTGGCACACTCGTTCACGTTGGAGAGGCAGCGGGCATCGAAGTAGCCCGAGGGGCACTGGCAGCGGAAGCCGTTGACCTCGTCTATGCACACGCCGCCGTTGGCGCACGGCTGGGACAGGCAGTCGTCGATGTTGGTCTCGCAGAAGCGGCCCGTGTAGCCTGGCTCGCACTCGCACCAGTACTCGTTAATGCCGTCCTTGCACTTGGCGCCGTTGCGGCACGGGTTGCTGAAGCACTCGTTGATGTTGAACTCGCAGTTGATGCCCGCAGTGCCCTTGGGGCACAGGCACTTGTAGCTGTTGATCAGGTTCTTGCAGGTGCCTCCGTGCTGGCACGGCGTGGACGCGCACTCGTCGATCTCCGTCTGGCACAGCAGGCCCGTGTAGCCGGCGTGGCACATGCACGTGAACGAGTTGTTCCCGTCGATGCACGAGCCGTGGCGGCACGGCGACGAG
>BOPN01007878.1:0-12500 GCA_017312705.2 Penaeus japonicus | reverse complement strand
GAGGGAGAGAAAGAGAGATAGAGAGAAAAGCAAGAGAAGTAGAGAGAGAAAGAAAGATTTAAAGAGAAAGGGAAAGAAACTGAAAGAGAGAGAGGGAGAGAGGGAGAGAGATTAGATGAGCACCATTAGGCATTTAACGAAGAAGGAAGGGGGGGGGGGAGTAGGTAATACTGTTGCCAGGGGACCACAAGAGGAAGAAGACAACAAAGAAGGAGAGAAAGAGAATAAGAAGATTGCCATGAAAATTGCACACGACATGAGAACAGCGAGCGAAAGAGAACAAAGAATATAACAACCTGGAAAAAAGGATGCAAGCTAATATGAACGAGAAATGATACAGTGTGATGGAGCTAGCATGAGAAAGGACCAGAGAGGGGGGGAGAGAGAGAGAGAGAGAGAGAGAGAGAGAGAGAGAGAGAGAGAGAGAGAGAGAGAGAGAGAGAGAGAGAGAGAGAGAGAGAGAGAGAGAGGGAGAGAGAGACTAAAAGAGAGAGAGAGAGAGAGAAAGAGTGAACGAGAGGGACTAATAGAGAGAGAGAGGAAGAGAGGGACTAATAGAGTAAGAGAAAGAGCGAGCGAGCGAGAAAGAGAGAGAGAATGAAACGACGGCCAAGAGCAATTCAGTCTTACATTTTTTTCAGAGGAACAAGCTCGGAAGAACCGGCAGCATGTCGCGAGGATTTCAGTCATGAGCCAAACCCTGACACACGTCATGCAGTAACAACCACTCAAGAAGCATGACCCAACCCTGTCACACATGCAATAACAAGTAGCAACCCCCCCCTATCCCCTCACCTCCCTCGTTACTTCTCTTCCCCCTCCCCCCTTACCCCTCCCGAAGACCGTAAAATAGTACGTGGTGTTCGTTTACTCGTACAGACGACAGCCTCCTTTTCCTAACCCCTCCTTGTCGCCCCTTTCCCCTCTCCTCCCCTCTCCCTCAACCTCTCCCACTCAGACCTCCTCTTGCTCCCAAGTAACAGCAGCTGTGAGTGACCTCCCCTCCCCTCCCCTCCTGCCCTCTCCCCCCTTGCAATTGGGAGTCCTTCTTAAAATGGCCCCCCCTTCCAGCGAGTCAATTCAATGCCCGTAACACCAATTATCTCTCGTCCATTAAGAATTGCACGATTGCTTACCCCCCTCCCCCTCCCCACTAACCTCCCCCCTCCCCCTAGGCTGTTCCTCACCGCCCCCCCCTCCACCCACTCCCCACCTCTTCATCACCCCTCTACCCCCTCCCTCCTCTGCTAACCTCACGTCATCCGTCCAGACTGACTCAGGGATCTTCTAAATACTGTAGATGATGATGATGATGATCATGATGATAGAATCCCCTCAAATTCTTACGATCTCGCCTAACTCTTGCTCTTGAAAAAAAAGAAACTACATTTCCTACAAATGCTAGCGATACTCGGCCCTCTGGCGGCAGAAAATCCGTATCAATGGCAAGAGAATACTACATTAATCCCTCACTATGGCAACGCGGCCAATTTGGTCAATTACGGCCACTGAAGCATCCCATGGTAACCTTTGGCCTCGAAAAGTGACCAATCATATTTCACGTCCCCGTAAACACGCATTAAGATTGGTTGACTGTATTCGCGGTTGGGTCCTTCCGAGGCGACGGCGGCCGCCAGCCAATAGCAACCGAGAGCCCGTGGCAGCGGCGCTTCTCATTGGCTGGCTGCTAGCGAAGCGTGAGTAAAGCGGCGGGTAATTGGCTAGGCCCGAGGCGGCAGCGAAGAGGATGTGGGTTGGAGGCTGGGAAGGGTTACCGCCTCACTCCAGCCACTCCGCTTTGCCGAACCACCTGCCTGCGCTTATGTAAGACCGCGCGTTCACCTCCCCGACATCGGCGCTCTGCAGGAGCTCATGGAAACTGATGAAGTGCAAAGGAGACCTTGCGCCACGTCACAGCTGATCTGGCCAGCTGGGTCGAGGGAGGCTTTGGTCCAGCCAGCGGCAGGACTCTCCACCAGGCATCAAAGGGAAGGGGAGGCTCCTCGCGTTGCTGACTTTCATACTTCGGTCTCCTGGACAGCCGCAGACCGTAACTAATCGGTCCCTAGGACCGCGCAAGACATACCAGTTAGCACTCGAGGCGCTGTCGAGCCATTCAATGATGATGACACGTTGCTCGAGCGGGGTCGGCAAAAAATGTCATTGACGCCCTCAAACAAACGTTATCAATTTGGACATACGAAGAGACTCACACACTCACTCATTCATTCATCTATTCATTCACTCACTCTCTCACTCGCTCATTTATTCACTCACTCACTCACTCACTCATTCGCCTACCCACCCACTTACTCACACTCACACTTACAACCGAATCCAAAGCAAGCAAAGACTTACCAGGCATGCAGACACAACGGAAGGCGCCTCGCTCATCCAGACAAGTGCCTTGGTTGTGGCACGGGTTGCTTTCGCACTCGTTGATGTTGATCTCGCAACGCGGCCCCGTAAACCCTTTCGAGCAGTCACACCTGTGGAGGAGAGGAGAACACAGGATTAGGAATAGGTTTAAAAGAACAAGGCAAAAGATTATCTTCAACGTTTTTTTAAAAGACTTTTCATTTATTTCTTTTAGATCTTAAATTTTGCCTCCTGAATGATCTACCTCTGACATCCGTAAGAAGCAAAGAAAAACACATTCATTAACCCCCCAAACAACAACAGAAAGCAGCACAGCAACGGGCGAATAAACAAACGAGGGAAAAGGGGCGTCCTACAAACCTAAAGGATCCCGGTGTGTTGACGCAGGTGCCGTTGTGCTCGCAAGGGAGGCCCTCCTGGCACTCGTCGATGTCCTGCGTGCAGTCGACGCCCTTGTAGCCGGGCGGGCACGTGCAGATGTACCCTCCGTCGATAGGCGAGGTGTCGCACATGGAGCCGGGGTGGCACGGGCTACTGGCACACGCGTCGTCCAGGTGGCACAACAGGCCAGTCTGTAAGGGACAACACACATTCAATTAAGAGGGTATAAGCACATCCTCAAATACACCATAAATAAACACCATAACCCATAAGACCGAAACAACCCCATGACATTAATTAGCTATCGTAATCAGGAAAATAAAAAAAGAGAAAGAAAAAATAAAACCGGGGGTCGTCCACTTGCCTTGCCGGGCGTGCACTGGCAGAGGAAGGAGCCGACGCGATCTATGCAAGTTGCACCGTTGAAGCAGGCGGCCCCCGTGCAATCGTCGATGTTCTCCGAGCAGTCGTCGCCAGTCCAGCCGTTCACGCAGATGCACGAGAAGCCGCCCTGCGTGTTGGTGCACGTGGCGCCGTTCTGTACGTGGGGATAAAGAGGAGAACATTAGGAAACAGAAATTAAGGATAACAAACGTAACGAATATATCTTATATTCATAACATTCCTACTAAACATACACTTATATACACACAGACTTTATATTCATATGCTTGTGAATATCCCTGTCATAAAACCATTTGAATATCGTGCGTGCTTGGGAAAACTCCATCACGCGCGCCTAAAAAAATCATTAAAAAACAAAACAAAACAAAACAAAACACAGACCTTGCAAATGGTAGGCCGGACGGCGCACTCGTCGACATCATCCTTGCAATACGGACCCGTGAACGTAGGCGGACACGCACATGTGTACGTGTTGACGCCGTCCACACAGGTGGCGCCGTTCTGACACAGGTGGTTATGGCAGTCGTCAATGTTCTGCTCGCAATTTTTGCCTTTGAAGCCTGCAACAAGAGAATGAGGGGTAAGGAAAGGCCGAGAATAAGGAAAATGCGGATAATAACAATATCAATGTTCAAGTGTTGATAAAAAAAAGGTGAATGCATGATGATGATGATGATGATGATGATGATGATGATGATGATGATGATGACGATAGTGATCCTACTGATAATGATAATGATGATGACGTTAATGATTATACATCAATAATTACTCTCATAATGATAACTACGGTGGCGGTGAGAAAGGCACCACGCTAATGGCATTAATAAAAAAAAAATCTTAATGGCGATGCTAGCTAGTATTAGCATAGACACCACGCGTTCGTTCGATCTTCATTACCATTTCCACACGCAGACAAAAACAAAAGACTGGTAACGGTCGTGATCTCTCTCTCTCTCTCTCTCTCTCTCTCTCTCTCTCTCTCTCTCTCTCTCTCTCTCTCTCTCTCTCTCTCTCTCTCTTTCACTCGCTATCATTCTTCCTCTCCCTCTTTCATTTCTCGGCCTCTCTCCTTTCTTTCCCTTTTCCTCTCACCATCCTTCTTCTCCCCCTTCTCCCCCTATCTCTCTCTTCCCCTCACCCTCCTCCCTCACCCTTCCCGGCAACCCGAAGAGGACAGTCACCCGTGTCAAGAAGCCATCGTACTACAGAGAGCCTTCAAGGTGTGGTCAAGTGTGATAGGAGGAAGAGGAGGAGGATGAGGAAGAGGAAGAAGAGGAGGAGGAGGAGGAGGAGGAGGGGGAGGAGGAAGATGAGGAAGAGGAGGTGTAAGGAGGAGGAGGAGGAGGAGGAGGAGGAGGAGGAGGAGGAGGAAAAGGAGGGTGGGATGGAGGAAGGAGAAGAGGAAGGGGAGGTGTAAGAAGGAGGGAGGAAGGCGAAAGAGGGAAGGGGAGAAGGAGGAGGTGGCGGAGAAGGGGGAATGAGTTAAGAGAAGAAAGAAGAGGAGAGAGCAAAGGACGAAGAGGAGAAAGAAAGTGAGGCGAAGGAACAACATAATACCCAAAGCTTTTCGCATCCTCATCCCCTCCCGAGAGAGAGAGAGAGAGAGAGAGAGAGAGAGAGAGAGAGAGAGAGAGAGAGAGAGAGAGAGAGAGAGAGAGAGAGAGAGAGAGAGATAAAAAAAAAACCTCCACCTCCATCTCCACCTCCGTCCTCCCAACCTTCCCCCCCCTCCATCAACAACCCTACAACCCCCCCCCCTCCTCCTCCCCCCGCCCTCCCACTACAGCAGGAATCAGCAGAAGAAGTGTCTCAGCAGAGAGCAGAGGGCGGCACAGGTGGATGTTCCGAGGTCTTCCGTTCCAAGATCAAGTCACGACGGCGGCAGCCCCGACCGACCCAGGCAGCGGGCGGCGGGCGTCAGCTGGTCAGCGGGGCCACGACAGCAAGGGAGGAGAGGGGAGGAGAGGAGGGAGGGGGAGGGAGGGGGTATGAGGAAGAGGGAGGTTAAGAAGAAGGAGGAGGAGGAGGAGGAGTAAGAGCGGGATAAAGGAGGAGGAGGAAGAAAAACAGAATGGAGGAGGGGGAAGGAATGTACATACTCAAGAGAAATAAAAGGGAAGATAGGAGATCAAGATAGATAGATAGATAGATAGATAGATAGATAGATAGAAAGAAGGATAGAGAGATAGATAAAGAGATGTTGGGTGACGAAGGTCTGTTGCCCCGTCTCTCGGAGGTTGGGTGATGGGGAGCACATCGTGGGAACGCTCTCACACCCACCATCCCCCCACACCCCCACCCCCGCCACCACCCAGCTGCCCTCGCTCCTCACCCCTTCCTTTCCTCCTTCGTCTCACTTTCTTCCACCTCCTCCTCCTTCGTCTTCGTCGCACTCTCCTCCTCCAACTTATTCTTCTCTATTTCTCCTCTGTTAATGGAGTAGGATAAGGAGAGGAGGAGGAGGAGGAGGAGGAGGAGGAGGAGGAAGAGGAGGAGGTGTAGGGGGAGGAGGAGGAGGTGTATGAGGTGTAGGAGGAGGTGTAGGTGTAGGTGGAGGAGGAGGACGAGGAGGACGAGGAGGAAGGGGAGGAAGAGGAGGTATAGGAGGAGGGGGAGGGGGAGGGGGAGGAGGCAGAGGAGGCGCTCTTGCTGCTTCTGCTTCTGCCCCTGGACGACCCCTGGTAGGATATGTGTAGGGGGGAGGGGGTGGGGGGGGGCAGGGGAAAGCATGTTTGAAGAGAAGAAAGACACACAGTGTTCTTTCATTCACACACACAATGCGTGTGCGTGTGCGTATGCGTGTGTGTGTGTGTGTGTATAAGGTGAGGTAGATGGAGAGGAGGGCGAGAGGCGAGGAGAGGAGAGAAAAGAACGTACAGGGGAGGAGAGAACAGGAGAGAAGAGGAGAAAAGAGGAGAGGAGAGGAGATGGGAAGAGCTAAGACAGAGGGGAGGAGAAGGAAAAGGAAAAAGAAAAGAAAACAGAACAAAAATCATGACCGTGGGGACCAAAAGGGAAACAAGAGACTTTCCCTTAGCAAAATATATACACATGAGTTAGGGAAAAAGAAAGAGAAGGAGAGGGAGGGGGGGAGGAATGGGGGAAGGGAGGGAGGAGAGGAAGGGAGGAAGGGAGGGAGGGAGGAGAGGAAGGGTGAGGAGGGAGAGAGAGAGAGGGAAGAGGGGAGAAAAGAAGGGAGGGGAGGGGAGGAAGAGAGGTGGAAAAGGAAAGGAGGAGAGAGAGAGAGAGAGAGGGAGAGAAGGGAGGGGGGGGGGGTGAAGAGGTGAGAGACAACTCAGCAACCAGCTCTCCGCAGCAGCAGCGCTGTGTGCGGCGAAATGTCTTCAGCTCGACACAGCGTGACGGACTCTCTCTCTCTCTCTCTCTCTCTCTCTCTCTCTCTCTCTCTCTCTCTCTCTCTCTCTCTCTCTCTCTCTCTCTCTCTCTCTCTCTCTCATTCAAAGAAAAACGAAGAAGGAAGAAAAAATAGGGAAAACAACCAATAAAAAGCCAGAGAAAAGAAAAAAAAAGGAACAGAAAAAAGGAATGGCCGATACACCACGAACATAGAGAGAGAAAGAGAGATAAAAAAGGTACAAGGAGGAAGGGGAAAAAAATAGATGAATTGAAAGATTGAATAGATGAGGAGGGGGAGGAGGGGGGAGTGTTTTTTACCTTGCAACAAAGACTTTCCCGAAACAACCTGTGCAACGTGAAGGAAGGATAGATATGAGAGAGAGAGAGAGAGAGAGAGAGAAAGAGAGAGAGCGAGAGAGAGAGAGATAGATAGAGAAGAAATTGAGAGAGTGAGAGCAGGGGTAGGGGGTAGGGGGTAGGGATCTCCGCCATCTTGTGAGACATAATGGCATTTCACTTTCTGCAGCGCGAGGTATTGAAAATAGGGTGGGGGGAAGGGGATGGATAGAGGGGTCGGGGAAGGAGGAGGAAGGAGGGAAAGGGAGGAAGGAGGGAAAGGGAGGGAGGAGGGAGGGGAAGAGAGAGGAGGGAGGGAGAGAGAGAGAGAGAGTGGGGTGAGAGGAGGGAGGGAGAGAGAGAGAGTGAGTGAGAGAAAGAGAAAGAGCTAGAGAGAGTGGATAGAGAGAGAGAGAGAGAGAGAGAGAGAGAGAGAGAGAGAGAGAGAGAGAGAGAGAGAGAGAGAGAGAGAGAGAGAGAGAGAGAGAGTGTATAGATAGAGGTGTTCCCGACCCTTTAGAGGAGGTCGTGACGCCAAATGGAGGCCGGTCAAAGGTTGCGGGTCACGGAGGAGAGGAAGAGGGAGAGGGGGAGGAGGAGGTGGAGAGGAAGAGGGGGAGGAAGAGGAGGAGGAGGAGACGAAGAGGGGGAGAGGGAGGAGGAGGTGGAGAGGAGGAGGAGGAGGAGGTGGAGAGGAAGAGGAGGAAGAGGAGGAGGAGGAGGAGGAGGAGGAGGAGGAGGAGGAGGAGGAGGGAGAAGAGAATAGGGGGGAAGATGAGAGAAAGGATAGAGAGAGAGAGAGAGAAAGAGAGAGAAGAGATGAAGATGAAGGGAGGAGAAGAAGAAGAAGGAGCAGGGGGAGAAGAAGGAGCAGGAAGAGAAGAGGAAGAAAGAGAAGAAGAAGAAGAAAGAGGAGTACGTGAACGGCAAAGTAAGGGGGGGGGCAAGGGGCTCCAGCTAGGGGACACAGTTCATGGGGGGAGAGAAGGGGGGGGGAAGGGGGAGAGGCACCAACACCGGAACTCGTACTGGAGGTCTTGAGTGCAGCCATGTTCCTGTCCGGCAACATGTCACCTTCCTCTGCCCCGCCTTTCCATGCATACTAACATACACGCCCCCCTCTCCTCCTCTCCCTCCCTCTCTCTCTCTCTTCTTCCCTCACTCCCTTCTGATATTGACATTTCTTGCCATGAGCCGAGAACAGAAAGGAGAAAGGAGAAAAAGAAAGAAAGAGAGGAGAAGAGAAACAAATGAACAACCACTGATTAGAAAATAAAGAAAACGAGAAATAAAGGGAGATAGAGAGAGAGAGAGAGAGACTTGGATAATCCATTGTTCCTTATATCAACAGATGCAAGTAGATAGATAGATAGAAAGATGGAAAGAGAGAGAGAGAGAGAGAGAGAGAGAGAGAGAGAGAGAGAGAGAGAGAGAGAGAGAGAGAGAGAGAGAGAGAGAGAGAGAGAGAGAGAGATAAAGAGATATATGAATAGATAGAAAACTAGATGGTAAGAAAAAGAAATTGACAAAGAAAAATACACAAAACCGCCAGTTTAATGAGTGAGTGACAGTGATACCCAAATGATGATGGTGATGTTGACGATGATGACTGATGATGAAGCAATCAACTTACCATTAGGGCATTTGCATTTGTAGTAGAGGGAATCCTGGGCAAGGCAAGTGCCACCATTTTGGCACGGCGAAGGTTCACAAGGGACGTAGCGGCTCTCGCAGTTGACGCCCGTGTAGCCAACCTCGCAATTACACCTGCAATGAAACGCGAATAAAGTAGAGTTCATCTTAGGATTCCATTTGGGAGAATTGTCATTGCAAGATAGACTAAAGAGTCCTTCAAGTAAAGCTCTTTCTAACGCGTTCTGATATACAAGGCGAGTCATTCGACATTTGATCTTATCAATTTTCCTGATGAAACTCAAATTATTTTTTTCCTATTTTCTAAGACACTCTTCCTTCTGACTTTCTATTCTTTCTCATGACTCCTACTTACACAAACACCACTGACGTCACCGCGGAGAGAAGGACATCAAACACCCCAATGATCATGATGTCATCACAGAGGGTAAAATAAATAAATAAATAAAATCCACGACCTCTTAATATCAAAAGAGGAAACTTTCCTTCACAACATCCTCGGGTCCTCGGACAGATCCTTCCCCCTCTCCTGAAATTCCCCCCCCGCTATCTCCCTTCCCCTGTGGCCCTTGTTTGTCCTGAGAGGGGGGGGAGAGGAACGACTGACTTCAGGAGGGGTACGACTTTTGTTCTGTCTATTTCTAAGGTCGTGTTTGTGTGGGAGACTGTGTAGTAATGGACACTGGCACTGAGGCGGTACTAACAGCAATGGTGTTGCAGGTGGATGCACGCTGATTCAGGACCAGCATTAATCAGCACAGGATGGCTTATGATGCGTATGCAACACCTCTGCCAACGCAGCATCATACAACACGGACACAGACATAATCGGATGCACAGAGACAGAGACGCACAAAGCGAGGATTCTGTCCTACCCGTGACGACAATTAGTATAGGTCTCCTGTTGCCACTTCATTGCAACATTTCCCGAGAAGGAATATTCCTACGGCCTTTCGTTCATGCTACTTGGTTCCCGGCTGTTCTTGCTAGCTTGAAGTGCTGACCGGTGTGCTGACGGAGATTCATGCCACACGAGGCCTACCCCCCACCCCCTACCCTCACCCATTTGCTGAACACTCTCCTACACTACCCTGTCTCCCCACCCCTCCTCCACGAGGCTCAGTATAGCCTGATGCAGGTTACGTCATCAATCGAAATTAAAGGTTAGAAGACCCGACACACACACACACACACACACACACACACACACACACACACACACACACACACACACACACACACCACAAACGGACAGAAAAAAAACAGCTCAGCTTCCGACGAGAGAAAAAAAAGTATACCCTTTAAAACCCTTGCAGTGTACACGGCTCTAACGCCATCTTCGGGTTACGGGATCCATGTTTTCTTTAACTCTTTTTAATGAATGGGATGGGCTTGTGACGAGATAAATATTCCCCGGCTATAAGGTTACGGGCGTATGAGTGTCTATGAATGAAGGAGACACGACCTTGTGGCTACATTACGTTTCATCTCGTATGTTTATCGCGTGTAACGTTACCTCCCAATGAGTAATAAAGACTTGGCCTCTTGGAGAGGGTTATCAATAGATGCTCATTCATGCCCTCCTCGCCCTCGCCCTCTCCTTCGTTTCTCCTTCTCATTTTCCTTCCGCCCCTCACCCTCGCCCTCGCCCTCCCCCTTCACCTTCTTCTTTTCCTTTCTCTTCTCTTCCTTTATCTTTTCCTCGTCTCCGTTCCCATCTCTTCGCGGTTCGTGATACTTGTAGCACGCCAAGAGAGCAAAACAAAAATCCCAAAAGAGTACTTACGTGTAAGATCCGAAGGTGTTGGTGCAGGTGCCGTGGCGGCAAGGGTGTCCCCGGCACTCGTCCACATCCGTCGTGCAGGTGGAACCGGTGAAGCCCGGCGGACACGTGCAGACGTACGTGTTCCCGGGGGAGTGGCACGTGGCACCGTTGCGGCACGGCTTGGAGGCGCAGTAGTCCACCAGCTCGCACTGGTCACCGCGGTATCCGGAAGGGCACTGGCACACGTAGGTGTCGAGGGTCAGCAGCTGGCACGTGGCGCCGTTCATGCAGGGGTCGGAGTCGCACGCGTTCTCGACGGCGATCTCGCACAGGGAGGCCTTGTATCCGACGGGGCACTCGCAGTTGAAGCGCGGCCCCGACACGTCCAGGATCACGTTGCACGTGCCGCCGTTCTGGCAGCGCGGACCCGGCCCGTTGCGGCACGGGTTCAGGTGCTGGCAGTACTCGCCCACAAACTGGTCAGGACATCTAGGGAGGGAGAGAAAGCGGAATTAGTGTCATGTTTCACAAGAAGATTCCTATAAGTAAAGTAATCAGATTTCTAAAATAAATGAACTGCATAAAATAGACACACAAATACATACATAAACACACACACACACACACACACACATCAACCCCCCTCTTCCACACACTCCTGCAAGCAATCGTCGATGTCAAGAGCGAATCAGCGACGGGAGCGAGAAGCAGCGTGAGGTCACCAGCACAAAGCCCGCACAGGGAGGTGGTCGTTGCAACAAGCCCCCTCCTCACGCCCACTTGCACCTCCGCGCCAGCCGCCCGCCCGCCCGCCCGCCCGTGCACAGGACCTCTATTACGCTGCCTACCAGCTGTCGCGGCCACCCACGGACGCAGCCGCTCGCGATAAGCACTGGCCACCCACACACCCGTGCCCAATGCCCAATGCAGTGTGTACCCTTGCCGTGGCCATAGCGTACCGTAATACGCGACGCCCAGCAGTAACAGATTGCATGCTCGGTGGTTGCAATTTGCACGCAAGTATCTAATCTCGGGATTCTTTCTTCAGAGTAATACGTTAATTTGGAAGGAAATAAGTTCGATTCGATTGTCATTATTGTTTGTATGCGTGTGTTATGAGTTGTGTGCGTGTGCGTGTGCATTTAGGTAGAGGTATATTCGTGTACCAGTGCGTGCCTAAACGCATGTACGTGAGCATTTGCGTACACGTGAAAGTGAAAGTCCGCGCGCATTCGCATATGTACCTGCAAGAGTAGAGCAAGCCGTATCAAGTACTCCAATACACAAAGCAAGCGAGAGAAAGAGAACATAGAGCGAAATGATTATTACCCAGCAGGTTCCCTCTCTCCCTCTCTCTCTCTCATCTCTACCCCCTCCCCCTCCCCCAACATACGAACTCCCCTTTACCCCTCCCCCCCTCCTCCTTTCCACCTTCCCTTCCCCCCTCCCCTCGATATGCATGGCTGACTTGGTATAGAGTCGAGTGAAGGCACGGTCGAGGGTAGAAGGGGAGGGGACGGGGAGGAGAGGAGAGGAGAGGAGAGAGGGGAGGGGAGGAACCGCGGTGAATCTGTGGTACACAGAGAATTGAACAATAAAAAAAAACGTAATGGACAAAATAAAAAATCAATTACCCTCACTTCAGATACAGATGTCTACGCCGCCTGTTGTGAGTAGCAGGCAATCGCTCTCTACAGGAGTTAAAAAAAGCCATTGTGGTCTTGGGTATGATCCCATATGTAAATTTTCTACGGTAATATGTTTGTGTGTGGGGAGGGGGAGGGGGAGGGGTAGGGGGGAAGGGATCTCCCTAATAAATTCAATATGTAAAACAAAAAGAAATAGAAAGTACAAGAAAATCGAGATAAACAAATAATAATCAAAATAATAATGATAAAAAAACACACGATAAAACGAGCAAACAAACAAACACATAGAAGCAATAAAAAAAAAATAATAATCCAGCAAATACACCCAAGCAGGTGACGAGACCGTAGCCCTATGATACGGACACAGGCCCTGCGAATCCCAGTGGGGGTCGTTTGCAACCCTCCCCCCTTATACGTCACTATTTGCCACATGCAGCGTGCAGCCAGAAATCACAATGAGGCCCTCTCCCCCTCCTCTTTCTCCTATCTAGGCTCTTCCTTTTTTTTCTATTTTCTCTCTCTCTCTCTCTCTCTCTCTCTCTCTCCCTCTCTCTCTCTCTCTCTCTCTCTCC
>BOPN01007875.1:47500-50000 GCA_017312705.2 Penaeus japonicus | reverse complement strand
CCTCCTCCTTCCCTTCCCTCCCCAAAAGAACAGACAGAAAAAAAGAGAGAAAGAACCAAAATGAACGGAAAATAAGCCCGTGTTCAACTTGTTCATCAAACGTGTTCACATCGACCGACTTGGAAATTCACTACCGAAGTTATCTCGAATCTCGCCCTCTTTCCTTTCTTTCGTCGCCGACTCGAGCGCCAAGCAAGCAAGCACGCGCAAGGAAGCAGGCAGGCATGCAGGCAAGCAAGGCAATTAGGGTAGATAATAGCGCAATTAAGATAGCGGTGACTGGTCGTTGTCCTGGTTCATTAGGCGAGAAATGTAATGGGATATTTCTGCTTTCTTACTTCTTGTTTTTTTTGTTTTGTTTTTTTCAAAAGTTGAATTGATTAGGGGTGGGTGGGTTGGTGGGTGGGAGGGTGGGGAGTGTGGTCTGAGGGAGGGAGGAAGGAGGGAGGAAGGGGGAAGGGGGAAGGGAAGGAGGAGGGAAGGGGAGGAGGAGGGAAGGGGGAAGGGGAGGAGGAGGGAAGGGGGAAGGGGGAAGGGGAGGAGGAGGGAAGGGGGAAGGGGAGGAGGAGGGAAGGGGGAAGGGGAGGAGGAGGAAAGGGGAAAGGGAAAAGGGAATGAGGAAGAAGAAGAAGAAGAAACAAAAGATCAATTCTTTATCCTCCGCCTCCTCCTCCTCCCTCACACCCATCACCTTATCCTCTTCATCTTCATTCTCTTTCCCCTTTTTCCCTCCTCCTCCTCCGCCTCCGCCTCCCTCCTCTCCCTGCCCCCTCCTCTTCCCTCTCCCAATCTCTTCTTTCCTCCCCTCAGTCCCGCCTCTCCTTCCCTCATAGCCACCATATTTTCCTCTTCCTCTTCCGCCAACCCCTGCTCCTCCTCCCTCTCCTTCTCTCCTCTCCTCCACCCCTCTTCCAAGTCCTCTCTCTCTCCTTCCCCCTCCCTCTCTCTCCTTCCTCTATCCTCTCCACTCTCCCCCCTCCCCCCTCCCTATCTCCTTCTCCCCCTCTTCCTCCCCGAATGGCCACTTGTACGCTCCTCTTCCTCCTTCTTCCCCCTCTCTCCTTCCCCCCTGCCCTCTCTCCTTCTCCCCCTCCCTCTCTCCTTCTCCCCTTCCCTCTCCCCTTCCCCTTCCCTCTCCTCCTTCCTCCTCCCTATCCTCCTCCCTCTCCCTTCTCCTTCCTTCCTCTCTCCCCTTCCTCCCCCTTCTCCCCTTCCTTTCTCGCTCTCCTCCTTCCTCCTTTCTATCTTCCTCTCTCCCCCTTCTCCTTCTTCCCCCTATCCTCCTCCTTCCCCCTTCTCCTTCCTCCTCCCTCTCCCCTTCCTCCTCCCTCTCCTCCTCCCTCCCCCTTCTCCTTCCTCCTCCCTCTCCCCTTCCTCCTCCCTCTCCTCCTCCCTCCCCCTTCTCTTTCCTCCCTCCCCTCCTTCCTCCTCCCTCCCCCTTCTCCCTTCCCCTTCCTCCTCCCTCCCCCTTCTCCTTCCTCCTCCCTGTCCTCCTTCCTCCCCCTTCTCTTCCGTCTCCCCTTCCTCCTTCCTCCTCCCCTCCTCCTTCCTCCCTCTCCCTCCTCCTTCCTCCTTCCTCCCTCTCCCTCCTCCTTCCTCCTCCTCCCTCTTCTCCGCTTCCCCTCCTCCCCCTCTCCCCTTTTTCACCCTCCCTCCCTCCCTCCCCCTCCCTCCCTCTCCCTCCTTCCCTCCCTCCCTCCCTCCCTTCCCTCCCCTCCCTCCCCTCCCTTCCTCTCCCCCTTCTCCCTTCCCTCTCCTCCCCCCCCTCTTCCTCCTCCCTCCCCCCCTCTTCCTCCTCCCTCCCCCTTCTCCTTCCTCCTCCCTCTCCCCTTCCCTTCCTCCTCCCTCCTTCTCCTTCCTCCTCCCTCCCCCTTCTCCTTCCTCCTCCCTATCCTCCTCCCTCTCTCCTTCTCCCCCTCCCTCTCTCCTTCTCCCCTTCCCTCTCCCCTTCCTTCCTCCTCCCTCCCCCTTCTCCTTCCTCCTCCCTCTCCCCTTCCCCCGAACGACCACTTGTACCCGCCGTAGGACCACTGCTCGGACGACCCGCATGTAACGACTCGCTTGCCACCCGCACCTTCGGGCCTTCTAAGGGCAAGAAGAATGGGGGGGGGGGGGGAGGGACGAGGGGACTTGAAGGAGATGGGGAGGGGGTAGAGAGGTTAGTGAAGAGGGTAGGGGGGGGAGGAGGTTAAGGTGGGGGGATCTTGTGCCAGGCGCCACCCCTCTTCCCCTCCTCCCCCCATCTCTCCTCCACCCGCCTCTCCTCCACCCACCTCTCCTCCACTCCCCCTCCTCCCACTCCCCTCCCCTTGCTCCCAAGGGGAGAGGGGGGGGGGAAGGTAGGCGGAGGGTTTTGTGTTGGGATGATGTTGAGGCGAAGGGGGTGGGGGTGGGAGGGGAATGAGAGGGGGTAGGGGAGTTGGGACGGTGGATTGGGAGTGAGGGGATGGGTGGGGAAGGGGCCTGGAGATGGAGGGAAGAGGAGCAGAGGGGGGATGGG
>BOPN01007875.1:22500-25000 GCA_017312705.2 Penaeus japonicus | reverse complement strand
ATGCTCATCAACGTGATATCCATTTTCACTTTGTAGTATTTTTTACTATTACACTTCTTAACTTGACGAAAATAATAGTAGTGGTGATGATGACGATGCTATTGAAAGTTATAGGAATAATAATGATGGGAATGATAATAATAATGATAATGATAATGGTAATAGTAATAATAATAATAATAGTAATAGTGATTTCATAAGGACAATAATGATAATGATAATAATAATGATAATGAAGATGATAATGATGATAATAGTGATAATAACATTAACAATAGCGATAATATGATTAGAATAGAGAAACGTTAAAAATAAAACACAAAAAAAATCTGAGATCTGTTGCAAGCCCCTAAAAAAAGTCAGCAGCTAAATACCATACTTGGAAACTCTCTGAGGTTGAGTGACGTCACGTTGGTTGAGCTCCCCCCCCCCCTTCCATTCTCCCCCCTTCTCCCCCTCCTTCCCCCCCCCACCCCCCATCTCTTCATCCCTGTGTTTGCGTTGAACAAAATACCCTTTGACCTCTGCTGTCCTGTACCTTTTCTTTTTATCATTTTTATCTCTTTGTTTTGTCGTCTGTATTTACTCGTTTTGTTTGTTTGTTTTTCTCTGTGCGTTATTTATTTGTTTAATTGCTTAATTTAGTATCAATGATAATGATAATGATGGTAATAAAAATGGAAAGGATGATAATGATAATAATGGTAATGATATTGATAATGATGATGATAGTGAAATAACAATGATAGTAATAATAATATTAATAATAATAATATTAATAAAAATAATGATAATAATTATAATAATAATGATAATAATAATAATGTTGATAATGATAGCGATAATAATGGTAATAATAGCAAGTGATGGTAATAATCATGGTAGTGATAATAATAATAATGATGATATCAACAGTGAGGATAATAATGTTGATAACTTCAATAATAATGTAAAGAATTATGATGATAATGATGATAATATCAATAATGCTAGTAATAATGATAATGATGATGATTATGATTATGATAGTGATGATAATGCTGCTGATGATAATGATGACAAGAAAGAGAGAGAAGAGAAATAATGATATGAAAGAGGAATAAGAGACAAGAAGTGGACAAAAAGAAAAAGAAGAAAAAAAAACTTTTTTTTTTCACTCTATAGACTCTATTTGAATCTGGCGGGCCTTAGTTTGCGTGGCCGCCGCTTGACCAGCTGTGGCGCCACAAAGGCCCCATATTGTTTACATCTGCAACAGCTGACTGTCTGTGGTTGATGTTACTCTGTTACCATTGGTTACTTATAACTCCATGTTGTTTCCTTCTGTTTCTTTGTTGTGATTATTGTTATTGGTGTTCTTTTTGTGTATTTTTTTTTCTTATGATATTGATCTATATTATTGTCTGTATCATGTCATCTGTTTGTATAATCAGGCGTTACCTAATGTTGTTATTAATATGGTTATCACTATTATTATAATTAATATTTGATTACTGTTGTCGTTGTTTTGTTGCTGTTACTGTATTATTGTATTCTTATTTTAATTACTTTTGTTATTATTTTTGTTATTATTATTATTATTATTATTATTATTATTATTGTTATTATTATTATTATTATGACTATTATAATTCTCTATCATTATTATTGTCATTCTCATTATGGTACCAAAACCACCACCTATCCCCTCCCCCTCTCCCTCTCCCCTCACCACCCTTCCCCCTCTCCCCCACCACCCTTCCCCCTCACCCCCTGGCCCAGAAAACCGACGGTGTTGATATCATGAAATGCTGCATAGTCTCGCACGGCTGTCGTCTCTGCATGCCTGTCGTGGTGATGATGCCAAGAGCGATAAGAATGATTTGAATGCTATTTATAGAATTGCGTTCGGTGTTTGATATCATTGTATTTATATATACTGTGCAATGCAGGAATAAGTACATGTAAGCACTCGTCTGTGTTTGTGTTAATTGGGGGTGAGAGAAGGGAGAAGGGACGGATGGTGAGGGGAGAGGGAGGGAGGTAGGGTGAAGGAGGGAGGGTAGGAGGGAAGGAAGGAAAGAGGGAGGGAAGGGACGAAAGAGGGAGGGAAGGAGGGAGGGAGGAAAAGAAGGAGGGAGGGAAGGAGGGAGGGAAGGAAGGAAGGAAGGAAGGAAGGAAGGAAGGAGAGAGAGAGAGAGAGAGAAAATGATGGAGAGAGAGAGAGTCAGAGAATGATGGAGAGAGAGAGAGAGAGAGAGAGAGAGAGAGAGAGAGAGAGAGAGAGAGAGAGAGAGAGAGAGAGAAAGAGAGAGAGAGAGAAAGAGAGAGAAAGAAAGAAAGAAAAAAAGAGAAAGAGAAAGAAAGAAAGAGAGAGAGACTATGTCATCGTCATTAGACATGTCATTATCATAATTATGATAATGATAATATATCTGATGCCATGATAGTGATGAAGATAGTGATTATAATGACCATCTTCATCACCATCACGTCAAGCAACATAGTGGGAAGATAAGCG
>BOPN01007875.1:12500-15000 GCA_017312705.2 Penaeus japonicus | reverse complement strand
ATGAAAAGAGAGAGAGAGAAAAAAAGAAAATAACATTTCCACCCTCTCTCACTTTCACATTTAATCTCCTTCCCTCCCTCCCTCTCCTTCCAGTTCTCTCCCCATCCCCCCCCCCCCCAACCTATTTCCTCCTCCTTCCCCTCCTTGAAAAAAATAGGGAGAAGACTCTACCTCATCCCCCACCCCTACCCCCCATCCCTCACCCATCACCCCCCCATCCCTCACACCCCCTCCCACACCCCCACCCCAAGCCCTCACCCCCCATCCCTCATCCCTCACCCCCCATCCCCCATCCCTCACCCATTACCCCCCATCCCTCACACCCCCTCCCACACCCCCTCTCCCCTCATCCCCCAGCCCTCTCCCCACACCCCCTCCCCTCACCCCTCTCCCCTACCCCCCACACCCTACCCCATCCCACACCACTCACCCCCCCCATCCCTCACCACTCACCCCCACCCCCCATCCCTCACCCCCCATCCCTCAAAAAAAAGGGGAAAAAAAGAGAAAAAAAGCCTCTAAGTAGTAGCTTCCCACAGTGTCCCAGAATAGCCTCGACTCAACTCAGATAAATGTTATTCCGTTCCTGCTCGCTCGCTCGCTCGCTCGTGATATGAATGTAGTTTCATGTTTAAACTGATGAGGGGATGAGTAAAGATAATGATGATGATGATAATGATGATAATGGTGACTATGATGAGAGTACTGATGATAATAATGATGATGATAATGATAATTATAACGATGATAATAATAATTATGATGATAATGATAATGATAACAATGATAATGATAGGATGATGATAATGACAACATTATAATTATAATAAAACGATAATGATAATGATGGTGATTATAATCGTAGTGAAGAAAGGAAATTATTAAGAAGTAAAAATAGGAGTAAGATATCCGGCAGAGTTACGACATGTCAGTTCAGGAGACATGCATTGACAGTGACTGTGATTAGAAGTGATTACCGGTTCATAAGGGAACAAATAACAAATACTTTAGAATAATTATTTTCTATATTCGTTGCTCAGGCATATTCTTGTTTGTTTGTTTGTATGTATTTAGATAGGTGATTCAGTACTTCGCCGGGAGGGGGAGAGGGAATGAGAAGAAGAGGAAGAAGTTGAAGAAAAAGAAGAAGAAGAGGAAAAGGAAGAAGGAGAAGAAAAAGAAGGGGGAGAATAAGAAAAGAATAAGGGGAAGGAGGAGGAGGAGAAGAAAAAAGAGGAGATGGAGGGAGAGAGGAGATGTAGGAGGAGAAGAAAAAGACGGAAGAGGAAGAAAGGAAGAGAAGGAGAGGAGAGAGAGAAGAGAGGAGAAGAGAAGAGAAGAAAAGAAAAAAGAGACAGACAGACAAAGAATAAAGATGAGGGTGAAATGCAGTCTTATACTATATCACGTTAAACCCCAGAGAAAAAAATATATATATATAAATAAAACTAAAAAAATGAAGCAAGAAAGACGAAAATAAGTCTAAGGCGAGGAAACAAACAAACAAGGTGCTTCCCGTTCAAGAGGTTTGTTTGCTCGGAGTCAACATGCTTTTAAGACTATTGCAACTGAAGGCACACACACGGGAGCCCGGAACCCGAGTTGACTCAAGGCGTTCTCGGGATTCAGGGAATGATCCTCGTAAGTGTTGATGCTCTGACACCTGTTAACAACACCTGCGTTTACCTGTTGGTGGGGCTGATTTTTTTTTTTCTCTCTCTCTCTCTTTCGATCTCTTTCGTTTTCTTTCGTTCTCTTTCTCTCTCTCTTTCTCTCTTATTCTCTCTCTCTCTCTCTCTCTCATTGGATCTCTCTCATTCTCTCTCTCTCTCCCTCCCTCCCTCTCTCCCTCCCCCCCCCCCCCCCCCTCCCCCTCCCTCCCTCTCTCCCTCCCTCCCTCCCTCCCTCCCTCCCTCCAAGCTTCTCCATCTCCCTCCTTCCTTCCCTCTATCGAATATTTTCCATCTCCCTCTCTTTCCTCTTCTTCCTTTCCTCCCTCCCTCCCTCCCTCCCTCCCCCTCCCTCCCTCCATTTCCTTCTCGCCCCACTTTTTTTTCGCTTTACTTTTTCTACCAAAATTGTCGCGCATCTCCCGCAGAGGGGACGGAGGGGGAGAGGGAGAGGGGGGAGGAGGGAGGAGTGTTCGGGAGGGGCGGGATGGGGGGGAGTGTTCGGGAGGGGCGGGAAGAGGGGGGGGGGGGGGTTGAGAGGAAGTGACAGCTGGTGACGTTCTTTTTTTTGTTTTGTTTTTTTCTTCGACCTTTTATCCGTGTTATTACTATTATTTATTTCACTTTTTACATTGTTTTTATAACGAAGTGCTCCTGTCATTATTTCTAAAATGTCTTTTTTTTCATTACCACCACTATTACTATTATTATTGTTATTGTTGTTATTTTTATTATTATTGTTTATATTATTATTATTGATATTATTACAATCACTATTCCTATTATTGATATGATTTTTTTATTATTATTGTCATTATTATGATTATTAT